>JAWNNQ010001547.1:0-30000 GCA_035044765.1 Leucophenga montana
CGCCCGCCTTCAAATGATATATAAAACAAATTAATGATCATGAACTTATGTAGTTTACATAGTCAAATCAGAACAAAAATACAATACAAAAAAAATTATAATACATCTTTCTTTCGGTTATTTCTTTTATGCGTTTACGATCTTTTAATATGTGTGTTTGTGTTCATTAGAACATTATTTTTTTACTTTTTGTTTTAGCCGATTAAATAGGCTAATATTAGGCTAAACTTTAATGTGAAAATTGAATTCTTTTGGCTAATATGTCACATTACAATTTTGGTAAAAAATTTGTCTTTAATTGATCAGCACTGAGCGATAATTAGTCAGTTCACGGTACTTAAATGATGTTGCTGTACGAGTATTTCTCTGTACCCTTCCTATGTAGATATAGGTTAAACTGTTTCACACTTCACGTGTCGATCAGTTACTTCACGTGGCGCAAAGGCAGAGGTGCCGGCTAGAATCGTGGTTTTGTAGTTTGTCGACTCCAGCCCGGAATGCAGTACTGATAACGATGAAATCTACAATTGCTAATTATGTTGTAGAGTGATCGATGGGTGTTGTAGTCAAACTTGCAATAAAACAAAAACAAAAAAAAAACTCTTTGGCACTTGCATGTGTGCACCCAAAAGAATTTAATTTATTCTTTTGGTATTTGCGTACTAGAGTGCTGCATGACTTAATTCATTGAAGCGGCTTTTTGAATATTCACTCATTTAAATTCAATTCATGAATTCAACACATTCTAAACATTTCGTTCAATGCAGAATAAGTTCAACTTCACTAACATTCACTTTGAATGACTGAATGAAATGTCAATTCATTTCACTATGAATGCAAGGTTATCCGAAACATTCATTCATTCGAATGCGTTGAAGATTCGAATATATTCAGTTGTCGTTCACTTACGATATCAACACGAACAGTTTCAGCAGGCGAAGGCGTTCTACACCCGAACTTATGTTGGGATGGTAGGTAGCAACAGGTAGCAAGTTGTTTATAAGTAGAGAAAACGAGATGGAAAGAGATTTTGAAGTGAAGTGAAGCGCCACGTAGCTATTTGCTAAAACAACCCTTAAACAAGAAAAAACATTAACTTCGATTGAACCTAAGTTCTAATACCATTCACACGAAACTTTAAATAGTATTGTAATACATAAATGTTGGGGTTTAAATAGGGGCTACCCCAAAAAAGTTTTCTTACAAAAAGTTAAAAGTGGGCAGTAGGTTTGTATGGGAGCTAGCCCAAATAATGGGCGGGTCCCACCCATTAATGTATATTATATCCGTATAGCCGTCTACTTTAAGTTACTATATCAAATATTAAGTTGATATTGACTACAATAAAAATATTTTTCATACAAAAAGTCAAAAGTGGTCGGTGAGTTTGTATGGGGGCTACCCCAAAAAGTGGGCGTGGCGGGTCCATCGTGACACTCTATTAAACTGGAATAAAAAGAAGTATACGAGCAAAATATCAACGGGATAGCATAAAAATTGGTCCCCAAAAAATGCACAACAACATACAGACGGACAGACAGACAAACGGCCATGGCTAGATCGATTAGTCTCGTCGAGCTGATCAGGAATATATATACTTTATGGGGTCTACGATGGCTCCTTTAATGCGTTAAAAACTTTCAGACAAACTGATAATACCATTTCACACTATGTGTGAATGGTATAAAAAGACTTGCGCGAAAATAGTCATTTGGGTTTTGGGTTTTGTGTGTGGAGTATGCGTATTTTTTATAGTGAGAACGTGCGTATGGATATTAATAATGGAAAACGAAGACGTAATTGGTTTTTCGCAAAATGTTAGTATTGTGTTTAAATTTACATATTTGTTAATATTTTGTAGTATAATTAACTTTAGCTTTGTAAATTTAATTAGTTGGGAAGAGAATTCCATTGCATGTAATCAGCATATGATAAATAGCATAATGTTTTTAAACTACAATTTAAACTAAACTAAAATAGTAATTTTTTTGTTCGAACTATTTTCAAAATTCTCCTTTATTGTTACTACCAGATTATTAAGCCCTAACATTAAGTTCATTACACAATAAGAACCCTTCTTTAGTAAAATTATATTTTTAATATAAAAAACTAATGTCTACATATTATTAATATAAAACCAACATTCCGAATCTAAAAATTCATTAGAACATATATTTCCCACAATGTTCTTCCCAGGAATGATCAACTGACATATATTTACGACGAACCTTTGGGACCTCAACCATACTGGAGGAATCCGCAACACATTGCTGAAAGAGTGGATTTATGATCTTATTTACTAGAAAGGATTGGCTACAAAAAGCTAAAATTAATCTGCTTATGAGCTGCTAACGAACATGTAAGGTAATGCTCACGAACCAAGAGCCGAAATGAACTGAAATGGGCAGACCGTGAGCGTGTGTTTTTAAACTCTGATAAAATATTTTCAAATATGCTGTTGATACTTTTTACTAATGACTTGTGAGTTGAAAGTAATTAATATACAATTACTTCTTACATTCCAAAATGTAATTTGACAAACTATGCATAACACAATTTCAACACGCGTGCACCTGCTTTAAAATTCTGCATTTTCACTGCAAGAAACAAGCAAACAGAGAGAAACAAACACACTAACATGATACGCATTCATATCATTCGAATGTATCGCATTCATTCATTCAATCATTCATGGCATTCAACTTCATAAGCATTCAAACTTCCAAAATTCACAAGCTTCGAATGAATTAGAATGAATGTGAACTTTGGAAACGTTCACATTCATTAGAAGAATGTGCACTTTCATTCGAATTCATTTTTTCATTTTAGTGAAAATGTGCCATTTGACGTTTTGGCCGCCTTCATGAGGGCTCTATTGGGTACTGATGTGAATTCGATATATCTGTGTGTATTTAACATATAATATATATATATATATATATATATATATATATATATATATATATATATATATATATATATATATATATATATATATATATATATATATATATATATATATATATATATATATATATATATATATATATATATATATAGAGAGAGAGAGAGAGAGAGAGAGAGAGAGAGAGAGAGAGAGAGAGAGATATATATATATATATATATATATATATATATATATATATATATATATATATATATATATATATATATATATATATATATATATATATATATATATATATATATATATATATATATTCTCTCTCTCTCTCTCTCTCTCTCTCTCTCTCTCTCTCTCTCTCTCTCTCTCTCTCTCTCTCTCTCTCTCTCTCTCTCTCTCTCTCTCTCTCTCTCTCTCTCTCTCTCTCTCTCTCTCTCTCTCTCTCTCTCTCTCTCTCTCTCTCTCTCTCTCTCTCTCTCTCTCTCTCTCTCTCTCTCTCTCTCTCTCTCTCTCTCTCTCTCTCTCTCTCTCTCTCTCTCTCTCTCTCTCTCTCTCTCTCTCTCTCTCTCTCTCTCTCTCTCTCTCTCTCTCTCTCTCTCTCTCTCTCTCTCTCTCTCTCTCTCTCTCTCTCTCTCTCTCTCTCTCTCTCTCTCTATATATTTATTCAATGATTATTTATTATTTTTTTTTTCAAATTTTATTTCATTTGCTCGCCGATTAAAACACAACCGCACACTATTAGTATAATTAACCAGAAGAAAGTACGGTAAAATGGAAAAGACCTTGACAGACCTTGACGATTAGAGTTGCATCTGCTTATCAGCAGGTATGGAAACTAACACTAATCGATTGACAGTTATAATGTTAATAACACTGTTCAGTTTATCTGTAATTTTTAAATGATGCACCCAACATATATATGCAATATATCGATAGTTCGATTTAATGTTTTTCGTTTTATTAGAATCTATGCGAACAAAATTAATTGTACAACTGGCGAGCGTCACACATTCCATAATGATTTTTTAACTGAATATTGAATTAATAGTCATTATTTTCAGTCACTAATGATAATAATTAAATAAGATCCCAAAACCGCCTCTTGCCTGTTACATACTCACATAGACACTTGCTAAAGATCTTACATACAAGATGTGATCTAAAAATAACCGAACTTTTAATTTAAATCATATAAAATGATATCAAATAAAATGACACACATTTTAATAACAGCAGTTTTTATAGTTATGTCGGAAAAACAAAAGAGCAAATATTAAATTTTGTTTTAAACTTGTTAAAAAATTTGCTGAGACTTACGAATTGTGAAAAATCAGTTTATGATGATGACTAGATGGTCCCCCGTACGCGGCCCTCCTCTTTCCCCTGACACTCCACCTTTCCACCTGCTCCACCTTCCACATTCTCCTTTACCTTACCTCCAATTCTATTGAAATTAAAAAAATCTAAAAAAAAAAAAAAATTTTGTTTATCCAAACGCCACGAATCTTCACATGATCACCCACGGGACTATTTTGAATATTGCCACAAAATTTGATCAAAATCGGTTGAGTGGTTTCGGAGTCTATAGGGAACATATATACATACTTCCATTTTTTATATATATAGAAGATAAATTTTAAATACATATAATAAAGTAGTCATAAAATTTTAAAAACACCAACTCATGACCATTGACCTTTATGACTCATGACCAACTAGTGCGGCATCTAGCGTTGAGTTGAAAAACATCTAGTTCGCTTGCTAGCGCTTATGAGAAATTTTGTGGTTCACCCCACCTTTCACATTCATACATACATACATATATAGATTTTAGATTTATATTAATATTAATATTCCTATTGGTCTTAGAGTGATATATATGATATATATATTCTATAGTCTTCCTCGATAAATGGGCTATCTAACACTGAAAGAATTTTTCAAATCGGACCAGTAGTTCCTGAGATTAGCGCGTTCTAGCAAACAAACAAACTCTTCAGCTTTATAATATTAGTATAGATTGTGAGAATCGTACTCAAGTTTACACGTGGTTTACACGATTTAAAAACCGTCGATTTAAATGATGATCCAAGACCTGGACGACCCGAAGCTTCTGATCGTGCTGATCATGGAAAAAGTAAGTGAAATAATCGCTATCGATGCAAATTTCACTGTTAGAATGCTGACAGAAGAATTAAATTCATCTTACTATACAATCTACAAAATATTAACTGAAGATTTGGGTAAAATAAAGGTGTGTGCACGTTTTGTTCCACTTCAGTTAAATGATGTTATAAAAATCGCTCGTGTAGAGCATTGCAAAGACAGCACACCATTAACCTCTAGGCTATGTCAAAATCTAAACCAATCAAAAAAACAAAATGCAAAAATACTCCCGCGTTCAACATCAAAAAGAACAATTAAACAAATTAAATCAAACTCTAAAAATAAGAGAAACAACAAGCAATTTCCTAGAGAATTTTTTGTATGGATTGGCTCCTTACTCGGTCAGCCTAGGGGTCCACAAAAGTACAAACCACAGTTAACTGTAGCAAATGTTACGCGGTATATACACATTGTTAAACTATTTCCCTTTAAGATTAATCATGCCCCTTAACATAATTCAGTGGAACATTCGTGGCTACATTAACAACTACAGCGAACTGCTCTCTTATAATAATCAAAAAACATTCTCCTCGAATTATATCCATACAGGAAACACATATTCAACCATTTACGCCTATTCCAATACCCATTAACTACACAATTCTTATAAATACACCACAAAATAAAATTGGTGCAGCAGCACTGCTCATACATAAATCTGTCCAGTATAATGAAATTAGAATTAATAATGACCACCTAACAGATCATTTAATATTAGAAGTCTAGAAAATATCATAGCTTTAAGCAATAATTCAGTAGTCACAGGCGATTTTAATAGCTGGTACCCCACATGGGGGTCACCAAAACACAATAAAGGAGGCAATATCTATATATGTACATATATAAAAATGTTAAGTTGGTTTGTATATGCGTCGAAAACTCAAAATTTTGAGCTCAAATTTTAGCACGAACCAAAGACTCAAAAACCCGCATCAAAGATGGTTTTTATCTATTTTTCGCATCAGTCACATAAAATTTTTTTTTTATTTCTGTATTTATAGGCCGAAAACAACTTTCATATGATTTTTTGTCAAATTGATTTTTCTTATTTTATTTCGTAAAATGGACATTCACAGTTTGCTGTTTTATAATTGGCAGTGTTTTTAATTAAATCATCTCAAAGCTTTAAACAACTTAACTTTAAAAGGAGGTTGGGGGAGGGGCAGGCGAAGTAGTGGATAGTTGTTCTGCTATTCGGGGTGGAGACGAATTCAAAAATCAGTGATCATTACCCTCCACGAGTTAATTGGGTCGTGGAGGGCTGGTAAAGGAGTGGCAAGGGGAAGGGCAGAACGACGTCTGCCAGGGTACAGCTAGTACTACATAAATTCATTACACAAAATAACTTAATTCTCCTAAATGACAAATTACCTACCCATTTTTCAACTCTTAACAGTTTCACACACATTGACATTTCACTATGTACACCAGACAACATAGTCAACCCTACACTACATGGAAACGATCCGAACACCTTTGTGGCAGTGACCACTTTCCAATTATTCCAGCCTATTACACCACCAAGAAGTCATTTCAAGTTAGGTAAAGCAAACTGGGAATTATAAGAAAAATCAATCGCCCCAAAGACAATATCAACAGAGCAAACGAGTTTAATAAAGAGGCAGCGAACTTAAACAAAGTAATACTACAAAGAGCCCACAGAGCCATCCCAAAAACGACTCTTCATCAACAACCACGAAATGCCCCATGATGGAACAATAAGCTAAGGATTTTAAAAAAAGAAAGAAAGAAACAAATTGTGGAATAGATTAAATATGTTTCCCCAAGAAAACATAATCAATTTTATGAAAGCAAACGCATCCGTTAGACATGAATTGAGACAAGCGAAAAAATCATCAACCGATGAATTTACATCACAAATTAAACCCAACACACCTTCGTCCAAAATATGGTCAAATATCCGTGCATTCTGTGGCCTTAATCATATTAAGTCGATCACTACAGTGTTGAACCCCAACACAATAGCTAAAACTTTTGCTCAATACTGGTCGGAATCATCCGACGCGCGACAACAATTTTTCACATACATCTCACATACGTCTCACACAAAATAAATTCTATAAACTTGACTATTGATTATACTCCAAGCCAAGTTGAATTGAAAATCCGCCTAATCGAACTGTATAGTTCTGTCAACTCACTGAAAGGACATACCCCAGGCGTCGTTAGGATTTCTTATCAAATGATTGAACACGCCATGCCAACTCTTAAACATAGAATACTCAGACACTTTAACAATATATTTAACACCAACATACCACAATACTATAAAACCAGCCTAGTTATTCCAGTCAATAAAAACAATACTGACAGAACCAAGTCAGAATCTTACCGCCCCATCTCGCTTAATCAATGACTCTCAAAAGTCATGGACAAAATAATTGCAAAACGCTTATGGTGGTTTGTTGAACATAACAATTTCATCTCAAAAAACCCAATTTGGTTTTAAAAACCACAAATCCATTGCAGACTGCCTGCTTTACGCAGGTCACCTGATAACCCTTGACAAAAAGCGTCATATCTCCATCGTCTCCCTTGATATTTCCAAGGCTTTTGACAGGATTGGGGCACACGCAGTTGTGGAACAACTAAAAGATTGGCAAGTTGGCCCAAAAATTAT
Source organism: Leucophenga montana (assembly GCA_035044765.1). NCBI lineage: Eukaryota > Metazoa > Arthropoda > Insecta > Diptera > Drosophilidae > Leucophenga > Leucophenga montana. The sequence goes on from JAWNNQ010001547.1 coordinate 7,713, forward strand.
GAAATATGTAACAAACTTCATGCCTAATAGAAAAATTATAATGAAAGTAGGTTCACAAATATCCAACTTGGTGCCCATACACAATGGTGTGCCTCAAGGTTCACCACTATCTGTTATATTATTTTTAATTACTTACGATAAATTGGCCAAAATAATAGAAAAACAAGAAAAAACGTTAACCTCGGATGGACAGAAGCTCTAATGCCATTCACACGAAATTTTAAATAGTATTGCAAAACATAAAAGTGGTGGTTTGAATAGGGGCTACCCCAAAAAGTAGTAGATGCGTATGAAGCGATGTAGTAGATGTAGAGTAATATATTGAATATCGAACAATATCGAATTTAAAGTTGATATTGCAATGTTTCCATACAAATGCATTAAAGTGAGCTGTGGGTTTATATGGGACTACCTCAAAAAGTGGGCGGGACACGCCCACTAGTAGATCTAAAATCCACTAAATCAAATTTCAAGCTAATATTTATTTAAATATGCTATTGCAAATACTAACAATCGTGATTTTTATCCTTGTGTGATAAGAAAAAACTACGATAAGTTAAAACTTATGTTGGTCCCAGGACACACAAATATAAAAGGCAACGAAACTGCCGATACACAGCAGCCAAACAGCCACAATATTTGCCCCTAATCTGTACCAGCAACCTCAATAAAAAAGACATCAACCTTTTTCTTAAGAAAGAATTCATACAGAGTCAAACAGAGTAATGGAATCCTACGTCAACCTGGTACCGTTCCCTCACACCACCAAACTTCTTCCCACCGACATTCCTTAAAAACTCTTCACTGTCACGAATAGACAAAATTAAAATAATCCGACCAAGAACCACAAACATTGAACACATCCCAACCACTTGTCCCACCGTTAGCCGTTCCAGAAATGTTACTTTAAAAAATAGCAACCCGATCTCGCTTCTAGCCAACCTTAGCCAGCGCTACATCCAACATACTAGTTCTAGGTTTACTTAGAATTAGTATGGCTAGTAAATAAATAAATGATGATTTTTCAGAAATTTTTGTTTGTTTTTGTATTTAAATTCAATTGTTTCTTAGTGAGATTGCTTTCCTTTTAACTCGATATATAGCTTAGACTTATAGTCAACAAACCTCGAAAACGAGTTCAGCAGACCAAAATCTATAAATCTAAGAAAACTATGTCATCAAATGCACATTTGGGCTGTAGTTTAATTGATAGAATCGCAATGACGTACTTCAGAATTTTATTTAATTGCTCAGCAAGCGATATGAGTGGCAAGCCTTCTCGGCGAATAATCTGTCTAACCCCAGCAATAAAATAAAAATCAGAATTATGATATGTCATTTATTTGAAAATATGTTGTAAAATGCGGTTATATGTGTACTGGATTTCACCGAACTCCATGAATAAGAGACCAACTTCTTCTTTGACGATTTGGCGCTGAAGAGAAATCCAGACGATACCTTATATACAAATTTTATTTTTATATGAAAATTGTATATACAATATTTTTGGAATGATCCCCAGTTCATCATCAGTTCAGTTCAGTTTGGATTTATTTTAGTGCCAATTATTGCTGATTTCATTTCCGATAGACTGGATCATCTATTTTTCACATAGTTTTCTTCCCAGGATTGATCAAGTATCATATCTGCACTAGAACTTTTAAGAACTAAGGCAATATTATGTGAAACCGCATTGGTATGCTGAAAGTGTTTTGATCTCATTTTCTATATATAAAAAAAACCCAAGAAAATATTAGTAAGAAACATTTCATTGTCCACTCCAGTGAAAGTAACCAGATGCTTGCAGAGATAAATGACAACGAAGCTTATAGATTGAATTCAAAAAAAGGGCTTAAATAGCTTTATTCAATATGAAGTACTCGACTATATGAACACTACGTGTGTGATACAATATATCAGTTGGGCGAAAGTCAACTGCCTGTGATTCAATCGCGGCAACTTAAAAATCACTGATATCAGTTGCCACTCGATATTGTTATTCACGGCGTATCAGTAATATATCATGTATCAACTCGATACGTTGATACTTTTTGTGATACATGCATGATATATTACTCATACGACGTAAATTACAGTTGAACTAGTAAGAAACAAAAAAATGTTAGTTTAAAAAAACTAAAAATTCACGCTTTAATAGTAATGTGAACTAAAAAGTAAAAAATAATTTTGTTTTGAATAAGTTTAAAGTGAGAATTAAGTGATTGACAGAAAATTAACTTTAACATAAAAAAAGCGTGGGGTGCTCTGTAATACATTATTATAATAAGTTTATATTTACAAATAGCTACCAATGAAATAATTATATCAATTACTATCAAGCACCCCACGCTTTTTTTATGTTAAAGTTAATTTTCTGTCAATCACTTAATTCTCACTTTAAACTTATTCAAGATTATTTTTTACTTTTTAGTTCACATTACTATTAAAGCTTGATTTTTTAGTTTTTTTAAACTATAATTTTTTTTTTAAATAACGTAGGCCAGTTCTCATCAACATATGTATTAAGTTGTTGACTCGTTTTGTGGGTAGCACAATGAAACAAAACAAACGAAACGGAACGGAACAAACATGATCCACAAATATCCGATGATCCTGGTCAGGATATTAGGTCAAAATTGTGAAATTATTGTATTGTCATGGTGCTTAATACACGTGCAAAATTCAATTATCGACGTTAGGAAATTGGTGAAAATTAAGTTGAAAGATTCCGTTACATAGATAGATAGATAGATAGATAGATAGATAGATAGATAGATAGATAGATAGATAGATAGATAGATAGATAGATAGATAGATAGATAGATAGATAGATAGATAGATAGATAGATAGATAGATAGATAGATAGATAGATAGATAGATAGATAGATAGATAGATAGATAGATAGATAGATAGATAGATAGATAGATAGATAGATAGATAGATAGATAGATAGATAGATAGATAGATAGATAGATAGATAGATAGATAGATAGATAGATAGATAGATAGATAGATAGATAGATAGATAGATAGATAGATAGATAGATAGATAGATAGATAGATAGATAGATAGATAGATAGATAGATAGATAGATAGATAGATAGATAGATAGATAGATAGATAGATAGATAGATAGATAGATAGATAGATAGATAGATAGATAGATAGATAGATAGATAGATAGATAGATAGATAGATAGATAGATAGATAGATAGATAGATAGATAGATAGATAGATAGATAGATAGATAGATAGATAGATAGATAGATAGATAGATAGATAGATAGATAGATAGATAGATAGATAGATAGATAGATAGATAGATAGATAGATAGATAGATAGATAGATAGATAGATAGATAGATAGATAGATAGATAGATAGATAGATAGATAGATAGATAGATAGATAGATAGATAGATAGATAGATAGATAGATAGATAGATAGATAGATAGATAGATAGATAGATAGATAGATAGATAGATAGATAGATAGATAGATAGATAGATAGATAGATAGATAGATAGATAGATAGATAGATAGATAGATAGATAGATAGATAGATAGATAGATAGATAGATAGATAGATAGATAGATAGATAGATAGATAGATAGATAGATAGATAGATAGATAGATAGATAGATAGATAGATAGATAGATAGATAGATAGATAGATAGATAGATAGATAGATAGATAGATAGATAGATAGATAGATAGATAGATAGATAGATAGATAGATAGATAGATAGATAGATAGATAGATAGATAGATAGATAGATAGATAGATAGATAGATAGATAGATAGATAGATAGATAGATAGATAGATAGATAGATAGATAGATAGATAGATAGATAGATAGATAGATAGATAGATAGATAGATAGATAGATAGATAGATAGATAGATAGATAGATAGATAGATAGATAGATAGATAGATAGATAGATAGATAGATAGATAGATAGATAGATAGATAGATAGATAGATAGATAGATAGATAGATAGATAGATAGATAGATAGATAGATAGATAGATAGATAGATAGATAGATAGATAGATAGATAGATAGATAGATAGATAGATAGATAGATAGATAGATAGATAGATAGATAGATAGATAGATAGATAGATAGATAGATAGATAGATAGATAGATAGATAGATAGATAGATAGATAGATAGAATAGATAGATAGATAGATAGATAGATAGATAGATAGATAGATAGATCAGATCAGATAGATAGATAGATAGATAGATAGATAGATAGATAGATAGATAGATAGATAGATAGATAGATAGATAGATAGATAGATAGATAGATAGATAGATAGATAGATAGATAGATAGATAGATAGATAGATAGATAGATAGAATAGATAGATAGATAGATAGATAGATAGATAGATAGATAGATAGATAGATAGATAGATAGATAGATAGATAGATAGATAGATAGATAGATAGATAGATAGATAGATAGATAGATAGATAGATAGATAGATAGATAGATAGATAGATAGATAGATAGATAGATAGATAGATAGATAGATAGATAGATAGATAGATAGATAGATAGATAGATAGATAGATAGATAGATAGATAGATAGATAGATAGATAGATAGATAGATAGATAGATAGATAGATAGATAGATAGATAGATAGATAGATAGATAGATAGATAGATAGATAGATAGATAGATAGATAGATAGATAGATAGATAGATAGATAGATAGATAGATAGATAGATAGATAGATAGATAGATAGATAGATAGATAGATAGATAGATAGATAGATAGATAGATAGATAGATAGATAGATAGATAGATAGATAGATAGATAGATAGATAGATAGATAGATAGATAGATAGATAGATAGATAGATAGATAGATAGATAGATAGATAGATAGATAGATAGATAGATAGATAGATAGATAGATAGATAGATAGATAGATAGATAGATAGATAGATAGATAGATAGATAGATAGATAGATAGATAGATAGATAGATAGATAGATCAAGTTAATAAAAGCGTGTTAATGATACTCAATCACTGTTATTTATCGAGTAGTAACTGATATCAGTGATTTTTCCGTCGCCGTGATTGAATCACAGGTAGTCAAATATTGCTCAACTCTATGTGGCACCTTTTATTTTTGTATTAACAAACAATTTACTATCACGCCTGTTCCCGTTCTAACTTGCGGTAAAATTTTGCGAAAAAGAATTCGATAAAATGGTAATTTTTTTTACATATGAGATGATTTTGTGAATTTGATTCACTTACCTTGACTAATATGAATTGCATTTGATCAATGCGAAGTGAATTCAAATTGCGAATCGTCCCGTACATGAAAAATTGACCTTTGTATCGAATTATAATAGGTCAGTATTTTTCTACAATCAGTATGATACTTTGTAATTATGCCAACTACATAAACTAAAAAAGTTCCTTAAAACATAAAACTTAATTACTAAATGCCTATCACTAATAGTGGAAAGTTACTCAGACCCGTTGAAGGATGTTTGTATGGTCGCCAGGTTGACCGACTGTGCCTCATCTCACAGCCGTCGATCTTGATGAATTATGTACATAATGTGGATTCCAAACAAAAGATGCAAATTCTAAGATCGAACGAACCAGTAAAGTATACAGAAGTTTAGTAGTACAGGGTGCGGTAGCATAACTGCCTTACTTTTGAAATGCGCCCCATTCAGGCTGTATGGATCATGGCGGAATCGACTGGCGTGGTTCTAAAGTTTTATTTCCATCCAGGTCAATCGGAATCATGCGCTAGAACAGTGAGGAGCGTGCCTTTGCTGTCGAGGCCTACTTTTGTTGTTCTTGTTTTTTTCAGCGAATGAAGCACATTTTCATTTGAATGCAAGCGTTAACAAACAGAACATGCGCAGAACTGGGCTGACACCAATCCCCGAGAATTGCATGAAAAGCCTCTGCATTCACCTAAAGTCACAGTATGTTGTGCAATTTCCTCAGCTAGGTTTATTGAACCATGGTTTTTTTTTAATAAAATGAGGTCACAGTGACAGTGAATTCAGACCGTTCATGTGAACATTTTGGAGGAGTTTTTTTTTCCACGACTTGATGAATTGAACTTATGAGACATTTGGTACCAACAGGACTGAGCAACGGCTCACACTTCAATAGCAACGATGGCTGTTCTGAGGGAACACATCCCGAAGCGCCTCGTCTGAATAAGGAGCGATTTGAAGTGGCCAGTTCGCTGCCCCCCAACAACCGGACAGAAATTGCCAACATACCCGCGGATATGCTGGTAAGGGTTGCGATAAACGCCAAAAGTTGGCTACTGTATGGACAAAATTCTTATCGCTTTTACAGTTATTATCACCGTTACTTCTCTCAGTTTATCATAACAAGCGATCAAACTTTGCAGATTGCTTTGTCAAAATACTTTTTTCCGATCATTGTAAGAACTATTTGTGAATTGTAAGTGGTAAGTTTTAAGTAAACTTTAATCTTTAGTTTTAAGACAAAATATCAGTAAAAATGGCAAAATTTTTGTTTTCTGCACATCTAATCATTAATCTGAGAGTTGCATTTGGAATGCCCAGCCCGCTCACCCGATTTGACCCCATACGTTTTGAAAAAAGCAAGTTATGCTAACGCGAAACAGTTTCGGTCACACAATTGTTGGTATTTCCGTTGCGTATTTCTCTAGATCGAATAAATTGCCCAAAGTGATTCTGTATTATTTATAGTTTTCACACAAAGCGAAAGTGCACCATGGCATATTGAACATCTCACACATTTTTGGGCACAGAGCTTAAACTGTCCTCATAAAAGGTCCTGTTCGGATTTAACGGGTGCAGTTTGTATTTCTTTTGTTAATTTTTGACGCGAAATTTAAAATTGTTAAAAACATTACGCATCAGAAAAATTGATTCCTAATTGATATGCGAATTTCATCAATAAATCTTATAAATCTATTATCAGTTATTGGCGCCAGTGTATGCATAGATATGAATGTGTTTGAATTTATCTACGACCATAGTTGTACACTCAGAAAAAAATATGTTTTTAAATTTAATAACCCTAAATTGAAGTCGCCTTTATAATCGAAACAAAAAATTATCTTGTTTAAACAGTTGAGCAGTGTTACTATTTAGGAAGTGATTTTCAACTGCTACTGCGATCACTGTTAAAATTAACAGCATATAAAAATAAACATTAATTTATGTATTTAATTTATTAATACGGAACTAATTTCTCATGAAATTTTACTGAAATATAAATTTATGTTTAACAATGAATAATAAAAAGATGTATTGCGTCTCTCAAAAGAAAGTTCACATTTGATTTGCTGATTGCGTGAACGCAACTATTCCGAGGGGCGCGGGGGGTATGTCAATCGGTAGCCTAGCTTTTGGTAATTTAGTCGCTATGGAGCGTTTCACGGGAGCGGACCGTGCGTTGTGCGTACCGGAGTTTTACAAAAACGGTAATTCAGCGACTGTAGCGCGTTGAAAATTCTGCAGTATTCGACATGTTCGTCATTTAAATGATGCGCCAAGCCTCATTGGAAAATGTGTCGAGAAGTTTGAAGAGACCGGCTCAACGCTGGAAAAACCAAAATCCGGGCGTCCAAAACGAAAACGTAGACAGTGTTACTCAGTCTGTTCGCGTCAACCCGGACCTTTCGATTCGGAAGCGTACTGTTGCTTTAAACGTGCATAGATCATTATTGTTCCGTAGTTTACACAAAGATTTAAAGCTGCACCCCTACAAAATTCAGTTGGTGCAAGAATTAAAGTCTCAGGATGCTGGGTAGAGGCTTGAATTCATAAACCAGATGATTGAGCGCTTTCCAACGTTTACCAACATCTTGTTTTCGGATGAAGCTCATTTCCATCTTAATGGACATGTAAACAAGCAAAATTGCCGCTACTGGGGTGCAACCAATCGAAAACACAAACATCAGAAACCCCTACAATCGCTTAAAGTGACCGTATGGGCTGCGATGTCGGCGCGAGGAATTATCGGCCCTTACTTAATTGAAGATGAAAGGGGACGCACAGTTACAGTGAATTCAGAGCGTTATGTGGAGATGTTAGACGACTTCTTCGTGCCTGAACTGCAAAACTTTCCTGGTTATAACTGGTTATAACCAAAAAACATGGTTCCAGCAGGTCGGAGCAACTTCACACACGTCCAACAGGTCTCTACAACTAGTTCATGAAATTTTTCCTGGCAAATTGATCTCCAGGAGAGGTGACATAAATTGGCCTCCACGATGTCTCGATTTAACCCCTATGGACTTTTTCCTGTGGGGTTACGTCAAATCTAAAGTTTACGGCAACAAACCGACTTCCCTGGTACAATTAAAGGGAAATATCCGTCACGAAATGGCAGCCATCACGGAGAATACCTGCCGAGCCGTCATAGGAAATTTTAGTGCTAGATTAAATGAATGCCGTGAACGCAACGGTTTACATTTGGACAATATCATTTTTAAGAAATAAATTCCTAAAGTGTGTATTTTAATATGTAATAAACATTTTTTCAATAAACTACTTACTTTTTTATCGATTTTTTAAATGTGAACTTTCTTTTGAGACACCCTGTATATATTCTATAGGTATATATTCTAGTCCCAACTATTGTTGATTGCAGCACCAATTGCAAAAACCCATTGGACTATGTATATTCTACATTACCCTTCCCATGATTGACCAAGTGGCATACTTTCACTATAATTGTGCGGGACTAATTCCATACTACAGGAAACCATCAACAGTTTCTGGAATAGCTTACTATGGTATAAAAATAAGAGGAGGGAGTTGGTTATATATTCTCAATCATTGAGACCAAGAAACCAGATGCTTGCCGAGATAAAAGCCAACGAAGCATAAAGATTGAATCGAAAACAAGTGGTTAAATAGCTTTATTAAAATGCAAATTACTGTCTTGTCGCGCATCTCCTTTTAAAGGGTTACTTTAGCAAATGGCTACCTGGCGCCTTATTTCAGCATCTATTTCAATATCTCTTTTACTTTGCTTAGTAGTATTCCATTAGCAACTAGCTACCTGTTGCTAGTTACCATCCGTTCAGGTGCAGAAAACCTTTGGCTACTGAAACTGTTCGTGTTGATATCGTATGCAACCGAGAGAACTGAATATATTCAAACCTTCAACATATCCCAATGAATGTTTCGGTTAAACGCATTTATAGTGCATTTATAGTGCATTTATAGTGAATTGAATTACAATTCCATTCATTCGTTCGTTCGTTCAAACATAGTCGAATGAATGAATGAATGTTTAGTGAAGTTGAATTTATTCTGCATTGAATGAAATGAATATTGACTTTTTCGCATGATTTGAATTTAAAATGAATTAATATTCATAAAGCAGCTTCAATGAATTAATTCATGCAGCACTCTAATACAAACTCACCAGACACTTTTAGGTTTGTGTAGGTTGATATTGATTTTAGTCAATATCAACCTAGATATGGTTGTTTCTTACGGTGATAAGCCTCACAACTATATATTAATATCAGTATCGTACCCAGTTTTAGCTCGCAGAAAATCCCACCATTAACGTGTCAGTCCTTAGGTTTCAAACTTCATGTGAATGGTATTAAAGCTTCGGTTAGCACCGAAGTTAGCGTTTTTTCTTGGTTTACTTCAGGAAGATCGATCGACATGGGTACGAGAGATGACAAACTGCATATGAAACATAATCTTAAAATTATTTCCAAGTGGTTTAGAAGATTCTATACTGGACATTTTTCGGTAGAGGACGAGCCAAATTCTTCGACGGACAAGAGAAATGTGGTCCTGATAAAGGCTAAAGTTTCCGAAGCTCCACGGTTAACCGAGATATTCATTGATTTAACGAATGATTGCTCAGGAACAAATAATAAAGGCTCCCGAATATTGCAAAATGATCTTCTGTACATGAAGAAATTTACTCGAAGACTTTCACGAATTTCGAATGTGGTCCAAATAAACGGTTCAAGTTTGTTTTGCCCAATATTTTCTAAGAAAAGTGCGAAATCGAAAGTCTCGTCATAAAATCGTAATTGGTGGTGAAGCTTAGTTTTATAAAAACGACCCGGAAATCAAACAACAGTCCATGATATAGAACAGGAAAAGTGCAAATCCAGATCTAGTAGATTTTTGTTGAGATCTTTTGTGACTTGTAATTTCTGCTTATTTCCAAATTTAAAAATATTTTAAGGGGAAAACTTTTCAGTAGCAATGCGGAGATAATTGATGCAAGTATTGTAGTTGAGAGACTACAAAACCACGATTTTCACGACTGCTTTGATAGGAGGATCTACAGACTAAACAAATCTATTTATATTCATAGTGCTTATGTAGAGAAGATAAAGAATAATGAAAAGAAAAACAATATCTAATATTTACTTCTTGTTTTACTTTTGAACAAAAGAACGAAACTAAGTAAATGCTTTACATGACAATAGTTTCGGCTTACTTTGCCCCCTTGCAATAGTTTAATCGCTTCTTATTCGTACCGTATACAACGTAATAAAGTATCCTACTATATACAATATGTATGTATGTATGTATATTTGAACAATGCACAATGTAAGTATAATACAATTAGATCATTTAATAAATGCTCCAAAAAAGTCTGGAGCTCTGCTTCAATCACGCTTAACTAAACCTCAGTCACCACTACCATCCCCATCCGCTGTTAACCACCAACCAACCAACTCCTTCCACCCACACGCGAACCGGCTACAGTTGCCAAAACAAAATTATGCCGCGGTCGCATTACTAAAAATCATTGAAGGGAAAACCCTTCTGCGCTAGAGAGCGGAGACCTTCAACCAGAAATTGACTTTTAATGAAAACAATTGAGAATTCTGTGCGTTATTAATTTCAATTAAAGCATTTAACCGGCAACAAAAACAACAACAACAACAACAACAACAACAACAATGCAAAGACGCTACCAACGAAAAAAGCATAACAATTTTTGACGCTTACAATCTGCCCCACAGACAGTTGACGGCAATACGCGGCGATATGGCGGCTGAATCAAAAGCACGGTGAGTGATTTTGGCTTCTGACTGCGAGGTTTGTTTGCATAACCGCCAAAGTGGTGTATAATTTTCAACGCAACCGCGAACACAAGTCAAACCCCACACCATCAATATAATATTGCGCAACACAGCTGCTACCGCTAAAGCATCCTGCCATCGCCATCGCCATCGCCATCGCCTTCGCTGTTGTCAGAACCATCCTTTCTCGATGTCGTCATCCTTCTCATCATTGTCGTTTTTTCGCATAAATTAAGGCGTGAGAATTTCGCACTAAAGTTTTGCCTGTTTTTCCAAGTTTGAAGCTGTTCATTTTAGTTTACAGCGCACCACCTCGCTGTCCCGCTACGTCCTGATTCCGATTTGTTAGCGTTTTAGTGCGCCTTTCCCATTAAGGTAACAAGCCAAAGGTGGTTAGCGGCCATACTCAATAGTGTCGCTGTTGATGTGGGAGAATGTTAGTCTCGCCGACGTTTTTGAATTGCTGCCAGTTCAACAGTCGCTTTTAAACACCTTTAACACACTTGAATCTAGTTATTCACATCAATGAAATTTGAACTATAGACTGCTTATGCAATAGTATGATCGACCTATACGCTGGCAATTAAGAACGGTCTCAAATTTTCTAAGTTTTTACTTGAACACAAGATATGTTTAGAGTATCATTCTTTAAATTTTGGAACCTCAATCACAAAAGATTATTTTGTTGAAATTAATGAAATTAAAGATATTTGTTTTGAGGAATGTAAGATATGTAATGATTTGACTTGTAAAGGAACGCGATATAAATCAACATATTATTTAAGAATTGACTCAATACAATTCGATTTATATAGAAAAATACATTTAATCAAAAGTTCCAAGAAGACATTTTTGTAATGTGTAAAAAAATAATTATTAAAGCCTTAGACAGTCATTTTAGAGCTTACGAAGTTAGATCTGTAATTGGTAACACGGTCATAAAACGTATCGTAGAATTTAATACTCATTCTTTTCACCTATATCCTCTTAATAATGGAGTCCAAGTTAAAAATTTATAGTAATAAATAAACTCCTCCGAAACGGCTCGACCGATTTGTATGAAACTTTTTGTGTATATTCGGTAGGTCTAAGAATAGGTCGTAAGCTATTTTTATATCCTTTTATACCCCTAAGTGATAAGTGGTATAAGGGGATCTGGTAACCCCCAGAACAAATTTTTTTACTTACTTACTTAGGTGGCTCTACAACCGTCTATCGGTCAAGGCCGCACGTAGGAAAGCGCACCATTCGGTGTAGTTTAGTAGTTTAGTGCGCGCCAGTCGCTGGCAATCCGGAGCTTCTTCAGGTCATCATAGACCTGATCTTGCCATCTTAAGCTCGGACGTCCTCTCTGACGCCGTCCATCAATCAAGTTCAGGTTTCCGTCGTAAACCTTTAGTACTGGTGTTTCGGGGTTCATCCGTATTAGGTGACCAGCCCAGTGCAGCCGGAATTTAATGAGCTGGACTATGTCAACCTCATCATACAGCTCATACAGCTCATGGTTCAAGGGTACCAAAAATCCTACGAAGAATCTTTCTCTAGAACACTCCTAAAGACGCTGTATCCGTTGATGTCAGTGTCCATGCTTCTGCGCCATACAGCAGGACCGGGATTATCAGCGTCTTATAGATTTTTATCTTCGTAGTTCGAGAGAGGGCTCTATTTCTAAATTGCTTGCTGAGCCCAAAGTAGTCTCGGCTAATATTGTTGTCGCTGGTAATTTGTGTTCCCAGACAGACGAAGTTTTCTACAACATTGAAGTTGAAATTCTCCATACTCACAGACCGTCCGAGACGCGCTGATGGTCTGCGAGTGGACACCAAGTACTTCGTCTTGTCCTCGTTGTCCTCGCCCATGAGACGTGACTGTTTCTCAATCACCGAGAACGCCCACTTCCACTTCACTTCCTTATGGAAGATCGTGCCCGATCGTTTTACGTATGGGAATTGGCGTAGGATGTACTCCATCAAGAGATTGAAAAAGTCGCACGATAAAGCATCACACTGCCTGAAACCTCTCTTGGTATCAAAGGGCTCGGAGAGGTTCTTTCCTACTCTGACGACGCTTTGGGTGTGTGACAGCGTCATCATGCACAGACGAACGATCTTTGTTGGGATACCAAGTTCAGATAGGTCGTTGAAGAACTTCGTACTTATTGGCGTGTCGAAAGCGGCCTTATAATCGACAAATAGGTGGTGTGTGTCTTTATTGTACTCGTGGGTCTTCTCCAGGATTTGGCGTAGAGTGAAAATTTGGTCACTGGTCGACCTCTTTGGTTTGAAGCCGCACTGATACTGGCCTACCAGTGCATTCGTGTATGGCTCCAGCCGTTTACACAGTACGCGGGAGAGAATTTTGTAACCTATTCAAAGGAGACTTATTCCCCGGTTGTTCGCGAAGATAGCGGGATCTCCTTTCTTGAAGATAGCACAAATAACACTGAGATTCCAATCGTTGGGTATGCATTCATCGGACCATATTTTGCATAAGAGTTGGTGCATAAGCCTTACCAACTCTTCGCCACCGGTCTTGAATAACTCAGCTGGCAACTCAACGGAGCCTGCTACTTTGTTATTCTTCAGCTTTTTAATTACTAAGTCGACCTCGTTATAATCCGGTGGCTCTACAAGAGATCCATCATCAATTGGTGGTTCTATGTACGCTTCTTTATCGGCGGTATTATTCTCTTCATCGCCCCCAAGTAGATTAGAGAAGTGACTTCTCAATAGTCTCAGTGATTCCTGTGCATCTGTAACCAGATTTTCCATTATTGTCCTTGCAGAAAGAAGGAAGAACAAATTCTTTGTATTTCTGTTTTTATAGGCCGACTAAAACTGTCATATGATTTTTCTGTAAATTTGATTTTTCTTATTTCATTTCGTAAAATATATATTCACAGTTTGCTGTTTTATAATTAGTAATGTTTTTAAATAGAATATCTCAAACCTTTAAACAACTTGACTTCATCCCTTTTAATATAGAGGTAGGTGAGTGTTGGGAAAGGGGTAGAAGGGATAGAAGGGGAAGAGGGGCAGCGTGATTAGGGGTAGGGAAATGGGAGATAGGGTAATGGATCATAAGGAAGGAGGGGTAATGGCAGGAGGAATGGCAGCAACGCCACATGTAAGTAGGATCGAAGGGGGTAGGGAAAAGGGGTGGTAAAGCAAGAAGAAGTAGGGGAAGGGTGCAGAGGAATTAGGGCAGCGTAATGGTGGTTGTAGAAGGGGTGGAAGGGACAGGAAAAGAGGGGTAGGAGAATTGGAGCACCAGTATAGGGGAATGGTGCAGGTGGGGCATGGGAAGGAGTGGCAGGGAAAAGGAGTGACAAGGGGAAGGGCAGCAACGCGTCGGGTACCACCTAGTAGATATATAGGGCGTTTAAGGATTTGCGACGAATTTGATTTTTAAATAAAAAACTGTTGTTTTTTTTAAATTTATGAAACTTTTATTGAAACATAAAGTAGACATCATGCATAGCTCATCGGGCATTGTTAAAAAACAACAACAAGAAAAAGCTCACTCGACCTTATAGAAGGTTGAAATTATGAATTTCGGATTTAAAAAATAATTTTTTTTTATCAATATACTATTGATACCGCTACGGATCAATTCAAGTACGAAAATCCTGAATTATTTTTATCAGTTTACATATATACAAACACAATTTGTTCGATTTTCATTTATTCTATTGAATTTTAGATGGATCAGTTTTCTCGGAAAATTCAAATCATGGTACTCATTCATTACTTTCTCTCATTCATTACTTTCTCTTTTTATCGAGCTGAAATTTTTATTTATTTATTTATTTATCACAAATACATTAAATTAAACAGTTGCTTAAGCATATGTCATAACTAACTACAAATAACTAATAATGGAAAGTTACGACCACTCAGACCCGTTTTGTTTGGTCGTCAGGTTGACCGACTCTGTCTCATGTGGTGGTCCAGCAGTCGTAATTGCACACACACACACACACACACACACACACACACACACACACACACACACACACACACACACACACACACACACACACACACAAATCAATTTATTGTAGTTCAGATAGAATAGATAGCTTTTTTTATGCAGTTCAGAGAAGAATCGAAAAAAAATAGATGAGAGAACTTTGTTGGAAGATTAATTAGTTTGGTAATTATTTAAAGAACCCCCATACGCCCGATTTTGTTTATTTTTTAATATAATATAAAGGACGTTATTCTGAGCATTTTTCACAATATATGTAGGACGCGGAAACAACTCCTTAAAAATATTTTGAGAAAAAACGAAAATAGTAGCGTATAATATCTGCGAGGATATCTGCATAGAATTAAGCCATTTCTGCACAATTCGGTTTAAAATACGTCTAGGTTAATCAGGTAAACTATATGTGGATACAACCTATTGTGTTCTGTAAAAAATATGCTTCATCAAATCAAGAAACTTGTTATAATTCATCTGCCTCTAACGGCCGCTCATCGCTAGCGGTCCTCCGGTTGTATGTTCATTCTCTCTCTCTCTCTCTCTACTCTCTCTCTCTCATCTCTCTCTCTCTCTCTCTCTCAGGGATGGGAACAACCACCGATACCAACTCAATTTATTCTGAATTATATTTGCACTGAAAAGGTATTATTCGTATGAAAACAAAAAAAGAGGTAGAACTCGTAGCAGAGATTACACAGTTCAGATCAGTCGGTATTAGTGATCTCGCTTTACCCTCACAAACAATAGTCGCATAATGCTAGAGAAACCTGCGACCCCTTCTATTATATACATATTTTTTTTTTTTTTATTTAATCTATATTTAGCATCTACTGGTTTTCTCGTATTCATCAGTCGATCAGTGACCCACCCTTTATAATAATTTTAAAAATTAAAAATATATATATATATATATATATATATATATATATATATATATATATATATATATATATATATATATATATATATATATATATATATATATATATATATATATATATATATATATATATATATATATATATATATATATATATATATATATATATATATATATATATATATATATATATATATATATATATATATATATATATATATATATATATATATATATATTCTCTCTCTCTCTCTCTCTCTCTCTCTCTCTCTCTCTCTCTCTATATATATATATATATATATATATATATATATATATATATATATATATATATATATATATATAGAGAGAGAGAGAGAGAGAGAGAGAGAGAGATGAGTAGTAGTAGTAGTAGTAGTAGTATGAGAGAGTAGTAGTAGTAGAGTAGTATATATATCTCTATCTCTCTCTCTCTCTCTCTATCTCTCTCTCTCTATCTCTCTCTCTCTCTCTCTCTCTCTCTCTCTCTCTCTCTCTCTCTCTCTCTCTCTCTCTCTCTCTCTATCTATATATATATATATATATATATATATATATATATATATATATATATATATATATATATATATATATATATATATATATATATATATATATATATATATATATATATATATATATATATATATATATATATATATATATATATATATATATATATATATATATATATATATATATATATATATATATATATATATATATATATATATATATACGAGGGGTACTATTAATTTTTCGGGAATAGCAAGTAATAACAAACATTTTTAAATGAAAATGGCTTTATTGTTTTTCAAAATATTCCCCTTGATGATCAATATGATCAATCAATCACTTTTGCATTCGTTCAAACTATTTGTCATAGCAGTTTTTTAATTCCTCTCGCGCTCGTAAATCGTTGACCACGCAGTTTACCTTTGATACTCGAGAACAAGAAGAAGTCATTGGGTGCCAAATCAGGGTTGTACGGAGGATGAGTCATTAATTCGATGTTTTGACTGGTCAAAAATGCACTTGTTTGACGAGATGTGCGAGAGCTCGCATTGTCATGATGGAGAATGATTCGTCTTTGGCGATTGGTTTTACGAATTTCTCCGAAGACTTCCGGCAAACAAATGGTCGTGTACCACTCAGAATTGACCGTCCTACGTTGCTCAAGCGGAACAGTGGTCACATGACCCATTCGGCCGAAGAAACATGCGATCATTTGCTTCGCTGTGCTTCTTCCACGAACAACTTTTGTTGGATTTGGCTCGTCTTGGAATACCCACACGGTCGATTGCTGTTTTGTTTCCGGCTCATACGCATATATCCATGATTCGTCACCTTTCACGATTTTATACACGTCTTTTGAAGCACCACGGTCGAACTTTTTAATCATTTCCTTACACCAAACGACGCGAGCCTTTTTTTGAGCGATTGACAAATTGTGGAGTATCCAACGAGACCAAAGTTTTTTTACAGCTAAGTGTTCATGCAAAATAGAATGTATTGAAGTGGAACTAATGTGCAAGGATGCCTCTATGTCACGATATGGCACATGACGATCTTGCATTATTAGTTCACGCACTGCATCGATGCTTTTGGGCACAACAACCGATTTTGAACAACAGCGGAATTCGTCGGCGACCGAGCTACGACCACGATTGAGTTCACTATACCAGCGATATACTGTGGTTTTTGATGGTGCTTTATCGCCATACAAAGAACTGAATTCATTGAAACATTCTTGTTGAGATAATCCACGTCGAAAGTTGTGAAAAAATAATCCAACGAAAACCTTCTCTTGAAATTTCCATTTTTTAGCCAAATTGCTTTTCTTAACTCATCAAATTTTATTTTTAGAATTTTATTTCGTAAACAAAACAAATAAAAACTCTGTGAGTACGTTTATGTAAAACAATGTCAAACTGTATTATTATGGTGTTGCCAGATTTTAGCTTTTGACATTAGAGTCGCCAGTTCCCGAAATATAAATAGCAGCCCTCATATATATAAAAATATATATAGATATATATAGATATATATAGATATATATCGTGCATAATGCTCTGCAACGATCCAAACGAGACCCCAAGATAATAACTAGTATCTCCCTGACGATTTTCATGCATATATATTTTTTATTTTTTTGACGTTTCGAAGAGGTGAATAGACGCTCCAAATTATCAACCACACAATGCGGCCCTATTTTAACTCTTTGGACCGCTCGTATGCCTGTGTTTTTCGCATTCTCGACTCTCCGTGAACTTGGTTGAAAATTTTGAAATCTTCAGCACATGAAATTTTTTTGGCAACACATAATTTTGGACAAACCCTCTGACAGATTGTCTGACAGTTGTACTAACATTTATACATGACTGTTGTAGCAACCATGAGCAAGTAGTTATTTCACAATATCTCAAGCGAGGTTCATTTGAATTAGTAATTCCGGAAAAATTTTTATCCGATGGTTTATGATCTAAATAGTTTTATTATATTTTTCGTTTATTGATTTTAATTTTTGTTTTTAGTTAAACTTATTTTTTTTTGAAGAATCTTATATTTAAGTTGCTTTAGCGCTAAAGGACCGCTGTAGTATGTAACGTTTTGAAAGTAAATATCATTTTTCTTTTTTTTTATTTTTTATTTTAGGAATAAGTTTTTGCGAAATCACATGAAGACGTTCGAAACGCTTTTTTGTTGATAATCCACACCAATACGCATGGAATTGTTTGAATTAGTATACATGAATGAAAAAGAAGCGGATTGCGCAAGTCCGGCAAAAATAAGTTGAAAATTTTAGCAATGAACAAAATAATAAAAATACAAAATTTTCTTCTTTTTCCGCCGAAAAAATAACAATTAAAAAGTGGCCAAAGTCTTGTAAAAATAATGAGTTCTTCAAACCAAAAGCATGGCAAATATATGCATTGACCCTTTCAACGGTAACGATTACAATTTTCTACAGCTTTATTGGGTTGACGAATTCTAATTTCCAAGATTTTATTCAGGTTATGAGCGCTGCAAGAAAAAGCTATAATGTTGATCAGAAGCGATCTGAAATAGTTTACCATTTCTTAGATAAAGGTTTTTTTAATGGCAAAGAAGTAAGAAGGAACATTATCTACAACTTTTTTTTTCTTTATTTTCTTTTATTTATTGAATCTTCTTATAATATAATTCTTAAATCTAATAACTATATACTAGCCCTCCTGTAGGAGATAATTAGTAGTTTCTACGTCCCTGATGATAAACGAAACTGGGCTGGGAGGTAATTTCTTCTGAGTCTTGTGTTGGTACTTAACTGGGTAAGATATTTTGCGAGTGGGTTCGAATGGGAGTTAAGTTTATCCACATAGTTGTGTTTGAGACGAGCTATTTCAGTTTTTAAGTGTGGAAATATTGAGAACATTGTGAATGCAATCATTTCGAATATACCAGGGAGCATCAGTGATAGTTCTTAGGATTTTCGATTGGGCTCTTTGAATGATTTCTACATTGCTTGCATTTGCATTGTCCCATAGTTGAGAGCCATATGTTCAAATGGGCTTTATTACAGAGTTGTAAAGGAGGACCTTATATTCCAAGCTTAAGGGCGAGCGCGAATTTATGAGCAAGGGCAGAGAGTTTGCTCTTAGTTTGATTTGAGTTTTTTTTTTTGGTTAATATATGTTTACGATAAGTGAGTCGTCTTTTTAGGTGTATGCAGAACATCATTTGCCTAGGGAATAACACTGTTGTGTAGAGTTAGCGTATGGCAAGTGGCCCTATTGAGTGTGAATGTTACGTACTTACATTTTTGCTCGTTGACCTTGATTCGCCAGTTTGCCAACCATTCCTCTAGATGTGACAGTTGATCTTCCAAGCGCCTGTTTGCTTCTACCGGGCATCGGGATCTACACAAAATAGCTATGTCATCTGCAAATGTTGTCGTTGTGAGCCTGTGATCTGTCGGAATGACTGATGTGTACAGAACATATAACATAGGGCCGAGGACGCTGCCTGGGGCACACCAGCTTTTATTTCCGAGTCAAGTGTAATGAAGTCATTTCGCCTTACTGCATATACTCTCTTACTGAGATAAGAGTCAAGAACTTTGTGCGTGTTTTGGGGAATTAGTGTATTAATTTTATACTTGAGTCCTTCGAATCATACTCGATCAAATGCTTGAGCAACATCGAGGAAGATTGCAGAGCAGTACTCACGACGCTCGAAGGCAGTTCGAATATCAGAGGGGATGCGATTGCCTTGCTCGATAGTGCCGTGCTTTTCTCGGAATCCAAATTGATGAGAGGGAATTATGTTACGTGTATATGGAGCGATTTTAAGAAGAAAAAGTTTTTCAAACAGTTTGGATAGGCAGGAAAGTAGGCTAATGGGTCTATATGATGCCGCTAGCGTTTTTTTCTTTTCCGAGTTTCGGTATCATTATAATAATGGATTTCTTCCATTGTGCAGGAAAGTGGCCGTCGGTCAGTCATCAACGGCAAAGCCAAATATACGTGGATCCAAGCTTATGTATTTTGTCGGTGTAGTCCACTATAAGCTAATCAAACCCAATCACTACCAACAATTGAGGTGTTTGAGTCCAGTATTGAAGGAAAAACGACCGCAATTCGAGCAGAATACGAAAATTTTCGGCTTTCTGCAAAGCCATTTAAAATCATGTTGAAACGCTCCTTCCGATTACCACTTGTCCAATCGAATAATTTTGAGCTGCCTGTGCAGAACTCACATAATTTCAAAGAAACCAAACAATGGGTCGATTCTTGGATTGCTTCCAAAGACAGTTCGTTCCTCCGACGCGGAATCCGTATATTGACCGAAAGATGGCAAAAAGTAGTGGCTATCTAATCTATTTGTAAGTTTACATTATGGGATTATCAATTTCGTCGTTTCAAAACCGTTCTTTTTCAAACAGACTTGTATGTCATTCCAAGCGTCATATTTTTAGTTTGTTTGTCATACTATGTTAAAAATATTAAACAAAAAAAAAAAAAAAATATTACAAATGGTTTTGCTGTGAACGGTAGCGAACATAAATTTTCTTCACCGCTGAGGCCCTTTGGTTAAAACAAATTGTCGTATTTGAAACTATGAAAAAACTCCAAAATGTGATGAGATGTCCTTACACATAGGATCTGCATTTCCTCAGGCCGTATTTATTCAAAAATGACGCTGGAAGGACGGTAACCGTCAACGCAGAGCGCTATGGTTGTATGATAATTGTTTTTTTTTTTTCCAAAAATTAACGGTTTATTGTCTAAAAATGGTTACAAAAGATTATTCAAAGTATTTTCCATCGCGCAAGACACTCATTTTTCCATATCTTTCTGTCAGCACACGGATTCGTCTCCGCCCCG
Organism: Leucophenga montana; assembly: GCA_035044765.1. NCBI lineage: Eukaryota > Metazoa > Arthropoda > Insecta > Diptera > Drosophilidae > Leucophenga > Leucophenga montana. Next base: position 29,050 of record JAWNNQ010001547.1, read on the forward strand.
AATAGCAGAACAACTATCCACTACTTCGCCTGCCCCTCCCCCAACCTCCTTTTAAAGTTAAGTTGTTTAAAGCTTTGAGATGATTTAATTAAAAACACTGCCAATTATAAAACAGCAAACTGTGAATGTCCATTTTACGAAATAAAATAAGAAAAATCAATTTGACAAAAAATCATATGAAAGTTGTTTCGGCCTATAAATACAGAAATAAAAAAAAAAATTTTATGTGACTGATGCGAAAAATAGATAAAAACCATCTTTGATGCGGGTTTTTGAGTCTTTGGTTCGTGCTAAAATTTGAGCTCAAAATTTTGAGTTTTCGACGCATATACAAACCAACTTAACATTTTTATATATGTACATATATAGATATTGCCTCCTTTATTGTGTTTTGGTGACCCCCATGTGGGGTACCAGCTATTAAAATCGCCTGTGACTACTGAATTATTGCTTAAAGCTATGATATTTTCTAGACTTCTAATATTAAATGATCTGTTAGGTGGTCATTATTAATTCTAATTTCATTATACTGGACAGATTTATGTATGAGCAGTGCTGCTGCACCAATTTTATTTTGTGGTGTATTTATAAGAATTGTGTAGTTAATGGGTATTGGAATAGGCGTAAATGGTTGAATATGTGTTTCCTGTATGGATATAATTCGAGGAGAATGTTTTTTGATTATTATAAGAGAGCAGTTCGCTGTAGTTGTTAATGTAGCCACGAATGTTCCACTGAATTATGTTAAGGGGCATGATTAATCTTAAAGGGAAATAGTTTAACAATGTGTATATACCGCGTAACATTTGCTACAGTTAACTGTGGTTTGTACTTTTGTGGACCCCTAGGCTGACCGAGTAAGGAGCCAATCCATACAAAAAATTCTCTAGGAAATTGCTTGTTGTTTCTCTTATTTTTAGAGTTTGATTTAATTTGTTTAATTGTTCTTTT
>JAWNNQ010001547.1:35000-81882 GCA_035044765.1 Leucophenga montana
TGGTATTAGAACTTAGGTTCAATCGAAGTTAATGTTTTTTCTTGTTTAAGGGTTGTTTTAGCAAATAGCTACGTGGCGCTTCACTTCACTTCAAAATCTCTTTCCATCTCGTTTTCTCTACTTATAAACAACTTGCTACCTGTTGCTACCTACCATCCCAACATAAGTTCGGGTGTAGAACGCCTTCGCCTGCTGAAACTGTTCGTGTTGATATCGTAAGTGAACGACAACTGAATATATTCGAATCTTCAACGCATTCGAATGAATGAATGTTTCGGATAACCTTGCATTCATAGTGAAATGAATTGACATTTCATTCAGTCATTCAAAGTGAATGTTAGTGAAGTTGAATTTATTCTGCATTGAACGAAATGTTTAGAATATGTTGAATTCATGAATTGAATTTAAATGAGTGAATATTCAAAAAGCCGCTTCAATGAATTAAGTCATGCAGCACTCTAGTACGCAAATACCAAAAGAATAAATTAAATTCTTTTGGGTGCACACATGCAAGTGCCAAAGAGTTTTTTTTTTGTTTTTGTTTTATTGCAAGTTTGACTACAACACCCATCGATCACTCTACAACATAATTAGCAATTGTAGATTTCATCGTTATCAGTACTGCATTCCGGGCTGGAGTCGACAAACTACAAAACCACGATTCTAGCCGGCACCTCTGCCTTTGCGCCACGTGAAGTAACTGATCGACACGTGAAGTGTGAAACAGTTTAACCTATATCTACATAGGAAGGGTACAGAGAAATACTCGTACAGCAACATCATTTAAGTACCGTGAACTGACTAATTATCGCTCAGTGCTGATCAATTAAAGACAAATTTTTTACCAAAATTGTAATGTGACATATTAGCCAAAAGAATTCAATTTTCACATTAAAGTTTAGCCTAATATTAGCCTATTTAATCGGCTAAAACAAAAAGTAAAAAAATAATGTTCTAATGAACACAAACACACATATTAAAAGATCGTAAACGCATAAAAGAAATAACCGAAAGAAAGATGTATTATAATTTTTTTTGTATTGTATTTTTGTTCTGATTTGACTATGTAAACTACATAAGTTCATGATCATTAATTTGTTTTATATATCATTTGAAGGCGGGCGTCCCCCAAGGCAGTGTTTTGGGCCCCTTTCTGTACAATTTGTACACAGCGGACATTCCCACTCCAGATGATCTCGACGAGCTTGCCTCACCCAGAAAATACATGATGTCTACATTTGCTGATGATGTGGCAATCTTCCACTCTGCCCATTGTGAGTATGAAGCCGCTGATGGGATTCAAGAATATATCCATCTGCTTGAGACCTGGGCTCGCAGGTGGAATATTAAGCTGAATGCCTCGAAGTGCCAAGCAGTCAACTTCACCCTGAGGCGTGGTGAGTCTCCGGCAGTCTGGATTGATGGCACCACTCTTCCACTCATCCAGGCAGATGCGCCAAATACCTAGGGATCATTCTGGACAAAAGCCTATGTTTTCGAGCGCACATCGACGGGCTGCAACCGACTGGCTAGCGGCCTCGCGGAGATAATAGTGGTCAGAAGACTCAAGCGCAGGTCTTTTAAGGACTTGCTGCATTAACTACAGAGGAGGCGCTCTAGAGCTCCCCAACACGCAAACTAAATTAATTAATTAAAATAAATGTTTGTGATTATTTGTGATGACACCTGGAGGATCAAACCAGGCTAGGTTAAAAACACTGAAAGCGATCTGTATTGTTATAAAAATGTTTGATATTTTTGGTCCAATACAATAAATAAATAAATATAAATATAAAAGAGAACTTAATTTTTATATTTTGCATTAAAAATTTACCTACATACACATATATATGTACATAAGAGAAGAGATAATTTAGAAGGGAAAGCCAGAGCATTTTGAATCACTGTGGAAGTTAACAATACGCTACCCATCGCGCCTTTACGGCAAATGTAAACAACTATCCAATTAGGATTCTTGGCAATTAAGCCACTTGACAATAATGCGTCGCAACTGCGCACTTAGAAGTTGATACAAATCTTTGTCACTTCAGGCACCAAGCCTTTGTTACATTGCAGCCCGGTCACAGATTAACCACGAAACATAAACATAAACACTGAACCATAAGTGTTACTTGACAAGGAGTAATAATAAGTTTATGTTTAAATTGAAATTCGAACACGCGCCACAAGAGTCGCGTATTCTATACGCTCTCTCCGAGCAATAACAATAAATAAACAATAGAGAAACTTTTGTCCTCTAGCAAAGCGAGGTGACAATTAGAACAACAATAAGAATAATTGTAAGTTAGTTTTAGAATGGAACTCAACAAATAAAGAAGGCTTCATGCCATAAAATAATATACATATATTAAAATTATTATTATTTTCCAATTGCAAGATTGTAATTAACCCAAAAGGAGGTCAATTACAAAAATAATTTCTTTAACAATTTGCGAAATGAACAGAAGCTTTAATACCATTCCCATGAAGTTTCAAATCGCTTACTATTACGGATTATTTCAATTAACAGCACAGAAGTGTAATTATATTCACGACGGCTGGGCTTAATTGGTGGGATGAGGCATGGCGAAAAAGGACCTAACTAGCTCTGTCGTAATGGAGTCCGCAGGCATAGTAAAAGAAAAATGCTTGTTATAATAGTAGCCAATTAAAAAAGATAAAAGGTTAACATAAAGGTGCTAGTGGGCTAAGCAGTGTAACTGGTTTATCATCCGATGGTTCGGTCTAGATGGTTCACCTGGAGTGCAATTTTCCCTTCCCATGAAGCACAAGCCCTCTTAATATACGTGAAACCCCTATATTTCGCACGCTCTCACTAAATTCACTCATCACACGCCCTTCTGATAACCACTCCCTCAACAGGTCATTTAAAAATGCATTTAAAAAATAAACTAATTCGAATTCTAATTTATTTTTGATTTCGCTACTACTACAACATGTAATAAAATTTCTAGATATATCAGAACCGTATTTGCAAGGCAGAATATGCCATACGCTCAATTACATATCACAATCGTTTCCAACCAAAGAAATGAAAAATATAAATACAATAAATCGTCACAAAATTGATATCTGAAGTTTTGTGAGTTGCAAGTAGGTTTTCGTCACTGGATTTTTACCTCGTCAAGAGGTTTTTTTATTTACGGCAAAAGTATTCACCCTAAGTTATCCAAAGTTATCCAAAGTTTTGGAAATTTTTGACGAGTTAATAAAAATAGTTTGTTTGTTTCTTTGTTTGAATACTTTAAAAGGCCAAAATTTTATTAATACAGGATTTTAGTACACAATAAACTTCTGTTCTACAACTTTTTTCCAAATGGCGGATTTTGGCTCAAAAAAAGCTTAACCTCAATTGCTTACTGTGGCTCGTTGGAAAGGACTTTTCAATACTTTCAAATGAATGCTAACATGATGCTGTATAATACCTACATAAAAAAATATTGGTGAAAATAAATTTTGAAAAGTAAATTTTGCGATTTTGCCGAAAATTGAAACCAAATTTTCGTGCGCATATTTGGAGTGATAATACATTGCGAGACTGGGCACATTTTGATATATTATACTTTTCTGTGAAAATTACGTGAACCGAGATATAGCATCGCAAATATCAGATTGGGCAAAATTAGTTAGTTTTCCTAATGCGTCATACTAATGACTGTTACACATCTGTTATACGCAGCGTTGACATAAACTTGTTATACTCTTTTATTTTTGATTTGTTTAAATATGTTGTTTGATCAAGGTGGTACGGGGTGCAATCGAGATCTTGTTCAACTTGTCTGCATAAAGCGATGACCGTTTATTACGGTGGGTAGATGAGAACTAAAATACAATTTACAAAACTTATAACTTATGACACCCAAGAGAATAGCTGTTCTTTCGAAACTTATAGATTACAATAAAATAAATACATTGTAAAACATGAAATCTGACCTAACACCCTCCCTCGAACTACGAAGATAAAAATCGGAAGCATGGACACTGACATCAACGGATACAGCGTCTTTAGGAGTGTTCGAGAGAAAGATTCTTCGTAGGATTTTTGGTACCCTTAGAGTTGGCATCGAGTTTAGGACCCGTATGAACCATGAGCTGTATGAGCTGTATGATGAGGTTGACATAGTCCAGCGCATTAAATTCCAGCGGCTGCACTGGGCTGGTCACCTCATGCGGATGAACCCCGAAGCTCCATCACTAAAGGTTTACGACGGAAAGCTGAACTTGATTGATGGACGGCGTCAGAGGACGTCTCGGACGTCCGAGCTTAAGATGGCAAGATCAGGTCTATGATGACCTGAAGAAGCTCCTACACCGAATGGTGCGCTTTCCTACGTGCGGCCTTGGCCGATAGACGGTTGTGGAGCCACCTAAGTAAGTAAGTAAGTAAGTAAGTATTATTTTTCTGGTTATACAAGTCATTTTTTGTTAAGGACATTTGTTTAATTGTGTTCAGCGCCAGTTAAGTTATTCACTGTTTCGAATAACAAAAAATTATTTTCTTGGTCTTTGTCACAATTATGATATTATGCCTATTGGAAATTAATAAGAATCTTTATCTTTTTCATGGCACGAAGCCTTCTTTATTTTTTGAATGTCAAATTAGCACTAACTTATAATTGTTCCTATACTCTAATTGTCACCTCGCTTTGCGAGAGGACAAAAGTTTCTTAATTGTTTCTTTATTGTTTATGCTCGGAGAGAGCATACAGAATACGCGACTCTTGTGTGGTCGAATTTCAATGTAAACATAAACATACTATGATTAAATTGTTAATGTTTATGTTTCGTGGTCAATCTGTGACCGTGTTGCGATGCAACAAGGGTTTGGTGTCTGAAGTGACAAAAATTTGTGTCAACTTTTGCTAAGTGCGCAATTGTGACGCATTATACTACTTAAGTAGATTGATTGAATCCTAATTGGAAAACTGTTTATGTTTGCCGTAAAGACGCGATGTGTAGGGTATTGTTAACTTGCATACTTACTTATGTCATCGTAGAAAGTTTCTTTCCATGCAGTTTTCATTTTTAGGAAGGAAAAATAATCGCACCGTGATGGATGAGGCGAATACGGTGGTCGATGAGACAAATCTGTTTTTTTCATAAAAAAATTCATTGAATACACGAGCGTTTTTTTGATAATTCTTTAACTTCTTTTACCCAAATCTTTAGTTAATATTTTGTAGATTGTACAGTAAAATGAATTAAATTCTTCTGCCAGCTTTCTCACAGTGAAATTTGCATCGATAGCGATTATTTCACTGACTTTTTCCACTAGTTCAGCACGATTAGATGCTTCGGGTTGTCCAGGTCTTGGATCATCATTTAAATCATCACAACCGTTTTTAAATCGTGTAAACTTGCGTCGACGTATACAATCATCATCATGAACTTTTTTCACAATTCGTAAGTCTCAGCAAATTTTTTACCGAGTTTGAAACAATATTGAATATTTGATCTTTTGTTTTTACGACATAACTACAAAAACTGCTGTTATTAAAACGTGTGTCATTCAGGACTCAGACCCGTTGGAAGAATTTTTGTTTGGCACGCCAGGTTGACCTACTGTGCCCCTACTCACAGCCTGGGAGGTGGTCCAATGTGGCGCAATTACAAAAATAAAGAAAATAGAAGTTGCAAAGTGAAATTTACAAATTTATTGAATAGTGATTTGTTAGCACAGAGTTTTTTACTTAGTATAAGTTAGAGTTATAAGAAAAATAAGGTGAAAACTTATTGTAGACAGAACAAAAAGCTCAGAGTGAATTATTGAGCGCGTAATTTGTCGTACAAAAAGGCAATTTTATTGGCACGAAGTGGCGAGTTGACCGAATGGGGACATTTAGCACTATGGACTGAAGTAAGTAGGGAGAATCAATCTCCCCAATAAGAATTTTATGAAGAAAAGCAACTGAGAGCATAGAACGGCGTGACAAGAGGGTTGAGAGATGAATTAATTTTAACCTATCATGATAGGGTGGAAGATTTATATGGGGATACCAATTAAGACTCCTAAGAGAAAACAGAAGAAACTGTTTTTGGACTGACTTAATACGATTCTCGTGAATAGCATAATGTGGGTGCCAAATACAAGAGCCAAATTCTAAAATCGGACGGACAAGAGAAGTATGTAGGAGTTTAGTGGTATAAGGGTCATTAAATTCCTTAGACCAACGCTTAACAAAGCTAAGGCCACCTTTTGCTTTATTTACTATTGAACAAATGTGATTATTATAAATGAGTTTACTTTCCATAAGGATACCTAGGTCATTAAAACAAAACTCTCTACCGAGGGTAATGTTATTTAAATAATATGTTTCTATAAATGGTTTTCTGCGATGAAACGACATAAATTTGCATTTTGACAAATTTAGATTTAGAAAATTTAGACGACACCATGTATGTAGTGAGTTTAAGTCAGCCTGCAATAAACTGTGCTGCGAAACATCAGAATATGGCAAGCATAATTTAACATCATCTGCATACATTAAAGTATGGGCATGATTAATAGACAAAGGAAGATCATTAATAAAATTGTTGAACAATATTGGACCTATGTGACTCCCTTGGGGAACACCAGAAGAAACAAAAATAGTTTTAGACAAACAATTTTTAAATAAAACTTTTTGTGTTCTATCGGATAAGTGTGACTCAATCCAAGTAACAAGAGACGGAGGAAACCCTATTGCTTTTAATTTGAATAAAAGCTGCTTATGACACACACTATAAAAAGCTTTACTGAAGTCTGTATAAATGACAAAAGTTTGGCAACCCGACTCAAAACCATTATTTACAAAAGTGGAAAATTCTAAAAGATTAGTTGTAATAGATTTTCCTTTAACAAAACCATGTTGGGAAGAACTGACAACAGACTTTAATGACTGTTGCAATTGGTCACAAATGATTTTTTCAAAGAGCTTCGGAATAGTGCTCAGCTTAGCAATACCTCTATAATTCGATACATCAGACTTGCTACCCTTTTTATGTAAAGGGATAATAAAAGATTCTTTCCACAGAGATGTAAATTTACACAGCTTTGTGGTTAGGTTGAAAAGATTTGATAAAGGAAAACAAATGGAGCTAGAACAATGTTTTAGTATGCAGTTGGGAATATTATCCGGGCCAGGTAGGAAAGAGCATTTAATTGATAAGAGACATGTTGATACATTTTGTATGGATATAGCGGGAGGAGATATAAAGTCATAAGATGTGATGCTATAAGGATATGAGAAACTAGTATTAACAGAGCTGCAAGAATATGTACTTTGGAAAAAGTCGGCAAACAAATCTGATATAGGCGTATCAGAAGATGCAACTGCACCATCAAGAAATAATTGCGAATGATACGCTGAAGTACTACGTTTCGTATTAACGAAATTGAAAAACGATTTTGGATTGTGACGCATGTTTCGTTTAACTTTTATTAAATAATTAGCATAACACCTTTTATTTAATGCATTAAAATCAGAACGTGCAACACAATATTTAATAAAATCAGTATTAGAGCCACTACGTTTATATTTTTTAAATAAACGCGACTTATTATTTTTAATCGGCAAAGGCTACGTGAAAACCAAGGCTGTCTTTTTTCAGAGACTGCGAGAGTAGTGAATGGAATGCGTCTGTTATGTTGTTTGGCTAGGTGTTGATGAACCTAAGCCGGGCTTGCGGTTCTCTGACAAAATGGTGGTCAGTTGCAAGATAGTTTTTTGGGCGTTAACTAACTAACCTGATATTTTCGTTTACTTAAGCGGGGTATCGATATACTCTGATGATTGTGCCAAAGTTATTAAGTAGATGCACTACAAAGAATTATTGCTGTTGTCTTGTTGCTTAATGAAACTTATATTTTATTTAACTTTTTGACTCCAGGCGCTGTCGTCCGACTAGCTTGGGGTGTTAATTTAAAAAAAAAAAAAAAAATAAAGTAACGAGTATGATTTATTATTTTGACAGTTTTGTCGTACTCAAATTGTACGGCACTAAAGTGCTACTGCGGCCGTTGGCAGTTACGAGTACATATATTTAAAATATAAAAAAACTTATTGTTAGTCCACATTGGAGTGGATATGTACCTTTCTAACACTGCCAACATTTAATAGATGACGCTACGTGTTCTATGATTTAGATTAAAAGTTCGGATATTTTTAGATCATACCTTGTATTGTTTATTATTCAATTATTCATTTCTCGGTTATGTGTCCACCTCTTTTCATGTGCCTTAACTATTGTATTAAAAAGCTGAAAAACTAGGGAGCAGCGCAATATGGAGGCACTAGCTCATAGTTGGGAGGGCACTCTTCTAAAGGATCATTCCAACCTGATCTAATACGCTGTTGTTGTTTGTGGTTAATATTTTTTTTTAATTTTTTTTTTGTGAATTTAATTTGTCGTTGTTTGTATTGTTTGTTACAAACAAATTTAAGTGTTCGGCCCTCGACGACGTGAACATGGTCAATAACCTATCACTGAGCCAACCAACTTTAAGTAATTTGTGGATATCTGGTCAACCAATTTATCAGTTTGATTCATTTGATTTTCCAGCCTAATTAAAATAAATAAAAAAAATCCTATAAAATGGCAAAGCAAACTGAGCACTAATGACAATAGCGTTGCCAAATCTGACCAATTCATGACAGTTTAACTCCTGCCGGAAAATGGAACCTCAAAATAAACACCCTTATAAGTTCTGAACGGTTAGCTGTAATGACCTTCTAGATTTTATCTGTTAATAAACAAATTAAATGTTACTTAATAATACATAATAGTAAATTGCATCGCATTCAAATTGGTTTCTATTTTCAGTTGCCAGATTGAAACAACAGACAAAAAATGGAGTACAAGAATTATTTTCTTCAATAAATAAATAATGCTGTGTGATGACAGCTGTTAAGGGTGGTGTTGTAGAAACGCACTGAACCGCAAAACTTTGACACATATGAGCGGGTCGTTTATGGAAAGCGTTAGTTTAGCTGAAGCTCGGTGCGAAAACCCAAAAGATACAAAAATTGTGGCCGTTGTTGCTGTTGACGAAGATGAAGAGGAATGCCAAGCTTACTTATTACGAAATTACGATAAATGTCAACGAGTTGTCACTTTTGCACACAACGGCCCCCACAAAACCTTAACACCGCCGTCGTCTGAAGTTGTCGCCTCTCAGATAAAGCAAAAGACAAAAAGACTGACAAATAGACAGACTCACAACAGAGATAGATTCAAAGTTACAGTGTCAGAGAGCAATAGATAGAATAGCCAGCATAGTTAAGTACATAACTCATTGGTCTAGTTTTGTTAGAAATGAGTTGAGTTTAGTTCATTTCAGTTGAGTTGAATTTTGTATTTTTTGACATCGACGCTTGGATGAATGGTAGTGGATGTACGGACTGACGACCGGACGGATGGATAATTCTGTGGGCCACACCACACAACGTTACACTCACTCACGCAGTTGGCCATATGTTGAGGTTAGCTTTAGCCTGAGCATTGGTTTGGGATTGGACTCTGCTCGTTTTGGAAGTTTTAGGCAGCGCAGGCTTGCATTCCCATTGCGGTTGCGAGAAGTTATTTGCTGTGTTATTTTCACAACAGCTTCCGCTTTTCCCAGCAGCAGCAGCAGCAGAAGTACTTAGTCCTGATAGTCGATGTGTGAATGTATGTACTTAGAAGACAAAACAGCAGTGGTTGTTAGTAGCGACATCAGTATCAGGAGCTGCAGAAGAATCGGACATCCTGCTACTGTGCTTGAGAGAACTAAATATACGCAGCTGTTCCACAGCTCAGACCAATTTGACTTGACTTGGCTTGGCTTGGTTCGGTTTGGTTTGGTTTGATTACCCTCTGTGCCGCATGATTTCATTGCAATTCCTTTGTACATATTAGACAACCCTTAACAACTTACGCGATTTTTCTTCTAAATAAGACACGTCTTAATACGTACTCTATTAACGCACTAACTCAGGTCTATTTTATTTTCTCTATACTTTAACTCAGTTACATAATAACAAAATCAACCAACTTAAATTGCAAACGAAGTAAAAGAGCCAGTGTTGAAGTACCCGTATATATATATATATATATATATATATATATATATATATATATATATATATATATATATATATATATATATATATATATATATATATATATAATTATAACCATAACAAATATATTGGTAAGAGTATTGACGAATGACATTACTAACCGATGATCAATGTGATAAGTAACCAAACTATTTCCGTCTCACTTTGAACAAATTCCGGTGAAAACCTAATTGTAATCGCCGCAACGCTAACAGAACACCACCGATAGAGCTAAAGATATATATTAAAACATATACTCGTACTGCATTGCAGCAGATCGGCGCTGTCTCAAAGTTTTTATGGAGCTAACCCAAAAAGCGGGACATCACATAAAGTGTGAAACATCCTTCCGTAAACAGCCACTATGTCAATTTCTACATTGATATTGACTGGATAAAAAAAAATGTTCTTAAAAAGTCGAAAGTGGTCGTATGCTTTGTAAGGGGGGTTCACATTAAAAGCGTGAACGTGGCATTTAAATAATAGTATGTGCCGGGTTACAGCTGGATACTATCTTAAAAATTGATGCCCAAAAATGCGCACAAACTACCAGATAGACGAACTTGGTAGGCGTGACTCGTCGAGCTGTCCAAGAATATATATACTTTATGGTGTCTACTATGATGTTTCCTTTAATGTGTTACAAACTTTCTGACAAACTGATAATACCATTTCACACTATGTGTGAATGGTATAATAAGTTAACAGCAAAAGTTTTAATACTACATACGAGTTTAACGTAAATAGCGATCTCATTTTTAAAGAACGACCAATGATTCTGCCGACTCATAAAGCGCATCAAACTGATTTTTTGTGGATGTAACGTACCTCGAGAATCTGCCGAGGTACGTTAACTTTTTTTAGATCCTGTACCCATAGAATAAAAGAGTATATTTAGTTTGTTCAAATGTATGTAACAGGCAGAAGGAGGTACGGCAGACTTGATTAGCATTAGCATCGGAAGAAAAGTCGATATTGCCCAGTAATATTAGGGTTTCATCTCGGAATGAAAGATAATAAGCTGTAAATTGGTATAAACCTTTGTTTTGGCGTTTTTTATGTTGTCTCAAAAGTCTCATATAATATCGTGTTCGCGTCTTAAGATATTCAAGGTAAAAGGTCGCGAAAATGGTTTTTCGCGTATATCTCGCTTCTTATACATTAAATGAGATTTGCACCTATTATAAAAGTTGTAGAGTATAAAATTCTCTACAACTATTGTTTCAACTTTTTTTTCATACGATTAACCGTTTTTGATATAGAGCGTAAAGAGTGCGCAGCGCACAGTCATACAGGGTGTCTCAAAAGAAAATTCACATTTGATTTGCTGATTGCGTGAACACAACTATTCCGAGGGGCGCGGAGGTATGTCAATCGGTAGCCTAGCTTTTGGGAATTTAGTCGCTATGGATCGTTTCTCGGGAGCTGACCGTGCATTGTGCGTACGTGGGTTTTACAAAAACGGTAGAAAATTCTGCAGTATTCGACATTATCGTCATTTAAATGGTGCGCCAAGCCCTCGACTCATTGGAAAATGGGTCGAGAAGAGACCGGTTCAACGCTTGAAAAATCAAAATCCGGGCGTCCAAGGTCTTCGAGAAAGTTCGAAAACGTAAACAGTGTTACTCAGTCTGTTCATTTTTTTTTTTTTTTTGTTTTTGATAAAAATTTCTCAAGTAAATATTGGCTGGTCAGAAAAATCCCAATTGAAAATTTGATTGAAGGGAAATATCACAATTAAACATATAATGGATGGGAAATATCCCAAATAAGATTTTAATGGAAGGGAAATAAATATAAGCTGGCACTTGAGTGTCATTAATAATTGAATTAAAGCTTGAAATTTCAACTATTTCTAAATTTGAATGGAAAAATTCAATTAAAATTCAATTGATTTGAAAAAATAGTTGAGCTAAAATGTAAACAATTTTCAACAGGATTTAATGGTAATTAAGGCATACACTTAATTTAAGTAAAGGAATTGATTAGTGCTTGAGTATTTAGCTATGTGAAATAATTTAATGCAAAAAAATTTGAATCAGCATTCCCAGCTCTGGTTATGGTACGACCCGACATAGAAAATGTTTGTATGCACGCAGTACATCATTTTTGTAAATATATATTTTCTGAGAAACTGTAAGAATGCGCAGATTTCTCGATATGTTGATGAGTAATTAAAGAATAAAACAAAACATTCAAAAAAAAAGTTGACGTTAGCAGTTTTTATGGCACTCGGTTAAGGTAGAACATGCTTAAACTACTAATTGCGAATTATAACTGTGACATACACCTACGATTTGAATATATAAGCGGAATTGCTTGTAAAGACTGTGCAATAAATCAATAAATTTATAAATCAATAAAAAATATCAAAAGAATAAAACAAAACAAAAACCCAAAAAAAGAGGAGAAAATTATTGAAATTACCAGATTTTATGCCACTCGCTGAAGGAAGAATAAGCTTAAACTAATTGCGGATTATAAGTGAAAAAGTGTTATATATCTATGTATTTGCTTATGTAACGATTTGGAGCAAAATATACTGGACCGATTTGAATAATTTTTTTTTAAAACATCATATTTGTGCCTGCAGCCACACTCTCCGCTACAGCCGCATTATTCTTTTCACTACGGGCTGGATGTGGTCTATTCGGTCGCGTATCATAGTACAATAACGTACACTGAGACTCAAATTTGCGCATGTTATTGGCAATAGTGGGCTCGGAAGGACGATGATGCACACCATAATAGCACGAAATACATTTTTCACACAACGCTGATATACAGAAAATACAGCTGAGGTGTGAGCTTTTCCATGATTAATTGTCAAACAATGAAATATATTTAATCAAAAATAATTGAACCTAAGTGATTCTATGCTTATATGTTTATTGACTTAATGTATTTTAAGATATTTAGAAGATGTGCTATCATATAAATGATCGAACGATGAGCTTAACCCTATAATGACCCTAATGTTAATTTGAAATTGCAGTATTATACTATTCACACATAGTGTGAAATGGTATTATCAGTTTGTCTGAAAGTTTGTAACGCATTAAAGGAGGCATCGTAGACCCCATAAAGTATATATATTCGTGATCAGCTTGACGAGACGAATCGATCTAGCCATGTCCGTCTGTATGTCTGACCGTCTGCCTGTCTGTCTGTATGTTGTTCGCTCACTTTTTGGGGACCAATTTTAATGCTATCCAATTGAATTTTTGCACATACACTTCTTTTTATTGCAGTATAATAAAGTATCAAGATTGACCCGCCACGCCCACTTTTTGGGGTAGTCCCCATACAAACCCAGCTGGGCGCTGGGCGCTTTTTGTACGAAAAACTTTCTTGTAGTCAATATCAACTTAATAATTGATATGGTAACTTTTAGTGGACGGGTGCTTGACATATACTTCAATGGGTGCGGTCAGCCCACTATTTGGGGTAGCTCCCATACAAACATATGGTCCACTTTTGACTTTTTGTAAGAAAAACTTCTTTATTAAAGTGAATATTAGGTTCAAATGCAATACGGTGCCATTTTATAGATAGCCGCTTAACATACATAGACTAGTGGGCGTGGCCTGCTCACTTTTTGAGGTAGCCCCCATACAAACCCAACGTGCAATTTTGTGTTTTTTATGAAAACATCTGCATTTAAATCAATATTAGCTTGAAATTTGATTTGGTGGATTTTAGTGGACAACCGCTTCATATACATATGCAAATGGGCGTGTTCCGTTTTTTGAGGTAGTCCTATATAAACCCATAGCTCACTTTTATGCATTTATATGGAAAACGTCAATATCAACTTGAAATTCGATATGGCGGCATCTTACACATCTACTACATCGCTTCATACACATCTACTAGTGGGCGTGTACCGCCCACTTTTTGGGGTAGCACCTATTTAAACCATAACTTTTATGTTTTGCAATACTATTTAAAATTTCGTGTGAATGGTATTAGAGCTTCGGTTCAACCGAAGTTAACGTTTTTATTTACTTTCATTTTAAAATGTCTAAGATCTGAATCAACATGTTTTACAAGAACAGATTATATGACTGTCGAATTTTTATACACTCTTTTTCCTAGTTGATGAACAAATGATTCACTAATAGTTCACTAGCCTTGCTGGGTTCTACTGCTTTAATATCATGGTCCTGTAATGGTGCAAAAACAAATCATACTGCAATCCTTAACTAAAGAAAATAACACTCAATTGTACAGGGTGTCTCAAAAGAAAGTTCACATTTGATTTGCTGATTGCGTGAACCCAACTATTCCGAGGGGGGCGGAGATATGTCAATCGGTAGCCTAGCTTTTGGGAATTTAGTCGCTATGGATCGTTTCTCGGGAGCGGACCGTGCATTGTGCGTACGTGGGTTTTACAAAAACGGTAGAAAATTCTGCAGTATTCGACATGTTCGTCATTTAAATGGTGCGCCAAGCCCTCGACTCATTGGAAAATGGATCGAGAAGAGACCGGTTCAACGCTGGAAAACCAAAATCCGGGCGTACAAGGTCTTCGCGAACGTTCGAAAACGTAGACAATGTTCCGCAGTCTTTTCGTGACAACCCGGATCTTTCCATTCGGAAGCGTGCTATTGCTTTAAACGTGCATAGATCATTATTGTTCCGCATTTTACACAAAGATTTAAAGCTGCACCCCTACAAAATTCAGTTGGTGCAAGAATAAAAGCCTCAGGATGAAATATTTCCTGGCAAATTGATCTCCAGGAGAGGTGACATAAATTGGCCTCCACGAAGTCCCGATTTAACCCCTATGGACTTTTTCCTGTCGGGTTACGTCAAATCTAAAGTTTACGGCAACAAACCGACTTCCCTGGCACAATTAAAAGGAAATATCCGTCACGAAATGGCAGCCATCACGGAAAATACTTGTAGAGACGGCATAGGAAATTTTAATGCTCGATTAAATGAGTGCCATGAACGCACTATACGTAAATATAAATAATTAAGTTGCTTATTCTAATTAAATATAAATAATTAATAATTAGTGTATACAACATACGATTAACCGTAACTCAGGCTTGACCTCAGGCTTGATCTCAGGCATTAGGCCATATATGACTGTGCGCTGCGCACTCTTTACGCTCTATCGCAAAAACGGTTAATCGTATGAAAAAAACAGTTAAAACAAAAGTTGTGGAGAATTTTATACTCTACAACTTTTATAATAGCAGATCTCATTTAAGGTATAGGATGCGAGATATTCACGAAAACCCGATTTTCGCGACCTTTGACCTTGAATTTCTTAAGACGCGAACACGATATTATAAGAGACTTTTGAGACAACATATAGAACGCCAAAACAAAGATTTATACCGATTTCATTCCCAGGTTGACCCCTATTTTTGGCTAAGATGACTGGGCTAATATAGACATGTCCGTTTGTCCGCTTGTCCGTCTGACCGTCTGTTTGAACGAAGAATTTTTGTAGGCTATAAGAGATGGAGACGTCAAGTTTGAATATATGGTATTTTTCCTTATTGTTGTCCTCTTGGATTTCGTTTCAGTTTTTGATTAAACTATATTTCAACCTCTACCACCTGTAGAATTTTTGCTTTGTCTATTTTCTGAACTGATCTAACAAAAAAGAAGAGGAAAATATATGCTATAGTTTTTGTGTGTCATACGGCCATAAGGACCCATACATTTTTTTGTTTTTGTCCTTAATAAATGGCAAAATTAGCGTATCTTACTTTAATCCGTACAAAATATTCCATACAAACCCAGATCGAATCACTTAAAGAGGAACCCCCCCCCCCATTTTTTAATTTTTATATAAAATGCTTTTGTTATAATTTTTAATAAATTCTAATTTTTAATCGATTCTAATAAAAGATCCTGCATATATCCAGATCGGACAACTAATGAATAAATTTATATTGTACCCACTTCTCTACTTCGCCCTTCTTCATGACCCCACGGGTAATAAAATTGTTGATACAAAAATGCTAAAATCACGATTAAAAAATAGTGAAAAATACTTAACGACCTATTCTCATATGTATACATTGTAAAACTAAATGTTAGTATGTAGGGTCATATATTGTATTAGGGTTAATATAACCGATAATATGGTAACCGATCGAGAATGATCCGAACGGGTAAAGATGGTAACCGATCGAGAATAAATAATAAAATAAATAATTAAATAAATGCGTTAATTTAATCTTCATAAATTATATCCAATGTGTTATACTGATATATAAGCATTCATATATTCACTAGTTTTTGCGTGATGGAGTAAAATACATTCATACATCCACACATCAACACATCCATACAAACTTTAGCGTTTACAATATTATGTAGGATAATCGTATGTGAGGATCATATAAAGACTCCTAAACAATATACTGGGTGTTTCGAAGTCGAGCACACTCGACTGCAGAGTTATTCCCTGTTTTAAACGAAATAATTGCATATTTGCACAAATTTAACAAAGTAGAAAGTGTACAATGATTGAAGAACTACAATTCGGGAAAAGGTACGCGAATCAATGTTCTTAAGTCAGTGAATCTCAGGGTTCCTGAAAACTTTTCGCCGAAATTAATCGCATGATAACAGTATTATTAGTTTTTCAGAAAATTTGTAACGCACTAAAGAATACATTGTAGACTGTTAGAGTATATATTGTATATAGATTCTTGCTCAGCTCGACACAAGTCGTGCTAGCCATTTCCGTCTGTTTGTCCGTACGTATGTTTTTTGTTTTGAGAAGTGGAGGAATTTAAATTCAATTGAAGTACTGAGATTTTCGCACTGAAAATTGGATTTATTAGAAAGAAAATTGTAAGACATTTGTGTTTAAATATAATTATGGACAAGTGACTGACCCGGATGTGGCACATTTTAGAAGTCCAACTTACAATCATTTTTTCAAGCAATGACAGCCGTATCTTAAAATTGCTGGATTATTCGCATAAACCAATGACTACGTAATTCCAGAGCACGAACTTGGTGGCGAATTAATTGGTCCATTTCGTGAAATAACGCGTTCATCAAATGTGTCCTTCAGTAAGCCGATTGTTTGACACGCTGTATGTCATGCGACGTCGGCCTATTGGAAGAATATGTATTCAATAAATATCCCTTTCAATTAGAGCAGGAAATAATGGCTAATTATGGCTGTATAGCGCTTGCCGGTGGGGTTAGCGAAAACGCCGGCCTCATTTTTAAAAAACGACCAATGATTCTCCCGGCTAATAAAGCACATCACTGAACAGTGGGAAGATTTCCATTTGATTTTCAACCCATTGACCGAACGTACAGTGAAACGATGGTTAATCTACTTTAGTTCTTGCCCCAGTTGGATGGTTGTAGGACGAGATCTTTACGTAAAATATTTTCCATTAAGTGGATGCAGGCAGCTTCAAAAGTTCCGCGCGACGGCGGATCGACTCGACATTTGGGTCCTCCTCAATACTACGTTCTACAGCAGCAATTGTTTCTTCGGTGCGCACTGTACGACGTCATTGCGGATGCATGGTGCGAAAACGATCCATGAAGCATTAACAAATGTATTAAAAATGTGTTATTCATATACATATATCTTATTGGGAAATAAAATCAAAAGTCATGCTGTATTTTTAAATCCTAAACAATAATTTTAGAATTGAGAAACATTAAGAAAATCCAAAAAGATAACACTCCATTTACAACCAATAATTCTTAAATATTTATAATGAACATCTATTAAAATAAGGAGAAAACCAATGAATCACCTTCATTCAGTATACTCATTGTAATCAATGATACCATTTGCTTTATAAAACATTGTAAACCTTTAGTGCTGAAGCTTCGGGGTTCATCAGAATGAGGTGAAAAGTCCACTGCAACCGCTGTAATTTAAACCGCTGGGTTATGTCAACCTAACCATACAGCTCATACAGCTCGTGGTTCGTACCAGGGCCGTCTTAAGGTTCCCGCACTTTTATGCATTTGTTTGAAAAACTTCTTCAGTTAAGTCAATATCAACTTAAAATTCATTATGGTGGCATCTTACAGAAGCCGCTTCATACACATATTCTGTTTGGTGGTAGCCCCTGTGCAAACCTACATCCCACGTTTATGTTTTACAATACTATTTAATTTCGTGTGAGCATTGGTTCAACTGAAGTTAATGTTTTTTCTTGTATTTATTGCCCAATTTTTATGGATGCGACGTGAAATTTAACATGACGGCTTCTTATGCATGGTGATTCACATAAATATAAAGGGGCGTGTCAAGTACACTTCTCAGGGTAGCCCCCATTCGTGCGAAAACTTTATTATTACAGTAAATATCAACTTAACATATAATATAGTGGCTTCTTATGGACGAGCGCCTCACATATCAAAAATAGGTGTGATTCGTCAATATTTGGAGCAGCCCCATGCAAACCCTCCACCCATTTTAGGGATTTTTTATCTAAAACTTTATCATTTCATGGTGGCTCAATATGGACGGACGCTTCGCGTAGTTTTCAAGGTGCGTGTGACGCCCACTTTTAAGGGTAGTCTCCTACAAACTTATATTCCACGTTTAGGCTGTTAGATTTTACAAATACTGTTTTGCTAATTTCACAGTTTGAAACTTCATGTGAATTCCGGTATACCTATAAGCTTATTTTGGTCGTTAATATATAGAGTATTCATATTGATGTGCCTTTTCCACTTTTATCAATCAATCAAAAAAGAACCGCTGATGGCGAACTAGTTACTTCTGATTCTGATGAAATTGCCTGGCAGAAGGTGACTGTTCCCGCACACAAGGTCAAACGAACTTTGACTGGGTCGCAGAGTGTCAGTAGAAGTCGCCAATCATTTGTTTCATCTTAGAGCTAACTTTCAAGCAATAAATTTAGTACGCTTGATGATGATAATGAGAAAGATATCCTTTCTGAAATAGAGGAGCCGGTAGGCACATCTGATCCCAAAGAAGTGCAAGTTTCGGTAAGCAAGGCTCACAAGCCTCCACCAATATTTGTTTCTATGCTATGGCTATGGCAAACTGTCGATAAGGATACCTGACTTAAACTTACACTACTAAAACAGGCACCAACGACTCAGTCAGAGTTATGGCTAAGAACTCTGATACTTTCAGAGCAATAGTTAAACGGCATGAAAGCAAAAAAATCAAGTTTCACACTTACCAACTGAAAGAAGAGCGATCTTATAAGGTGGTTATTAAAGAGTTACATCACTCCACCACTATTGATGACTTAAAGCAACACCTCAAGTTAGAAATGCATCCAAAAAGTCGTACTAATGGGTCGTCACTTGACATGTTCTTCGTGGATCTAGAGCAAAAACACAATAAAAAGGAGGTCAATGATATTACCACTCTTTGCCGTCAGAAGGTGAAAGTTGAGCCACCACGAAGATTTGATGATCTGGTTCAGTGCCACAGATGTCAGGAATATGGTCACACAAAACGTTACTGCAGAAAACAGTTTAGATGTGTCAAATGCGGTGATAAGCACGCTACTACAGATTGTCTCAAATCTATCACTCAACCAGCTAAGTGTGCTCTTTGTCAAGAGGCGCATACACCTAATTATAGAGGGTGCGTTGTATATCAGGAAATGGTCTCCAAGCGTGCTCTCTCTAAACCTAAATCAAGACCGGTTCCCACTTTCGTGTATTCCGATCACACAAAATTTGATCCTAAATCATCGTTTCCAATTCGAAATAGTACAAATCGGCGTCTTTCTTATGCTGACGCTGTTAGAGGTACATAGACACAACAACAATATTTTCAGCAAGAACGTCAACAAGAATCACAACAGAGCTCATCATCTTCCATGGATCATAAGTTTGGTGCACTCAAGGCCAAGTTTGAGGATATGGTGCAAGCTCAAACTGAAATGTTAAAAATGCAGGATCAAATAATGCATCTTCTGACAATTCTGGTGTCAAATTCCCAGAAATAGGATTGACAAATCAAGCCAACGAACTTGAAGTATTCATACGCCAACATCATATTGATATTATGCTGCTGAGTGAGACGCATCTCTGCAGTAGATCCTATTATAAGCTGTTGGGATATTATCTATATTTAGCTAACCACCCTGATGAGAACTGTATGCGTGGTGGAGCTGCTGTACTCATTCGTTCGTCGCTTAATCATCATCCTTTGGGCTCTGTGCGCACTGATTCTATGCAAGCCGCTATTGTAAATGTGTCTAGTGATCATGGAGACTTTATCTTTGCTGCCGTTTACTGCCCTCCTCGGTATATTTTATCTGAGATGCAGTTTAAAGACTTTTTTTATATGCTTGGTCCCAAATTCCTGGCCGCTGGTGACTGGAACGCTAAGCATCGCCTCTGGGGATCCAGACTTTGAACGCCGAAAGGTCGCGCGTTGTTTGACTGTATTGTCAACTCAAATTTCGAAGTGCTTGCAACTCGAGGGCCGACTTACTACCCTTATGATAGCACTCGTCATCCTAATGCTCTGGATTTTGCAGTACATACTGGCATACCATCAAGCCGACTACGCATCTTTGACACGAGGGATCTCAACTCTGATCATTTACCATTTATTGTAGATGTCAGCTTTTCTGCATGCGTCTACGCCTATAAGCCGAGGCTTTTGCCAAGACAAGCTAACTTGCCGATTTTCCAACAGCGTCTTGACCAGCTTCTCAACCTTAATATGGAACTTTGCTCTACTGAGGACGTGGATGATGCTGCTGAATTGTTCACCCGACATATCTTTGAAGCGGCTGATTTTGAAACTCAAAATCAATCATTATTGAATCTTCCAGATTTAAATAGGCCACCTTTAAATGCTGAGATCTTGGACTTGGTTAAGTTAAAGCGAAGACTTCGTCGTCGTTTTATGCGAAGCCGTAATGAGCATGATCGTTTGACATGGAAAAGAGCTGCTGCGGAGTTGAAAAAGTTACTGTATGTAGTACGCAGTGAATTCTTTGATGACATGCTTCGCAATGCTGACCCCAACAAGAACTATGGGTTTAACTTATGGAAAGCGACACGTTGCGTAAAGAGGCAACCTTTGAGACACGTGCCTATCAAAGACTTCAACAACTCCTGGTGCCGCACGGATAAAGAGAAAGCTGAACCGCTGAACTCGAAGGACGCTTTACACCTTTCGATCTAGCTGAATTAGATGATGTGCGAGACACCGCTAATTTTCTGGAACAGAGCTGCACAAATATGCAGTCTATACAGCCCATCTCTCCGCAAGAGGTTCGTCTGCAGATTAAAATGCTTAAGAAAAAAAAACCTTCGGGGTATGACGGAATTAATGGCAGTGTGGCAAAGGCGCTTCCTGATAAAGCCATAATGTTTTTGGTACTACTCTTCAATACCATGATTCGCATCCACCACTTCCCATCTCAATGGAAGTTCGCTGTAATTATAATGATACCGAAGCCTGGCAAACCAGAAACCCTTGTTGCGTCTTATAGACCAATTAGTTTACTACCGACTTTCTCAAAAATATTTGAAAGAATTTTGCTTTCACCTGCTTTGGACGTCCAGAGTGCCATTCCTGATCATCAATTTGGCTTTAGCCATCACCATGGGACCCCTGAACAAGTGCACAGAGTTTTCCAACATATTCTTAAGGCCTATGAGAATAAGCAATATAGCTGTGCTGTTTTTCTTGATGTACAGCAAGCTTTTGATAGAGTCTGGATCAAAATTAAATCTTTTTTCCCTAAATCGCAATTCCTCCTTTTGAAGTCGTATTTGCTTAACCGTGCCTTCACAGACGAGGTGAAAGATGAGCTCTCAGGGATCCGCCGCATTGCTGCTGGTGTACCACAAGGAAGTGTGCTTGGTCCTGTCCTTTATACTTTGTGTACTGCTGATATACCAGTTCCAGTAAATGAGAACATGCTTCTGGCTACATATGCTGACGATGCGACCATACTTGCAAACTCAAACTGTCCACACGAATCTTCCTCTAACATTCAAAACTATCTTGAAGATTTTCAACGTTGGGAAAATCGCTGGAATATAAAAGTCAATAGCGAAAAGTCTAGTCACTGTACTTTTTTCATTGTGTCAAGGGAACTGCCCGCCCGTTTTGCTCAACAATTTGGTAATACCTCATGTTGATGATGTATGCTACTTAGGTTTTAACTTTGAAAGACGTGGCACCTGGCGTAAGCATATGCAAAAAACCGCAGCAGTTTGCTACGCTAAACTCGAAAAGTTAAACTGGTTACTTCGCCCAAGTAGTAAACTCAGCCTCGAAAATAAACTGCTTGTTTACAAATCAATCATTATGCCTACCTGGATGTATGGAATACAATTATGGGGCACTGCTGCTGCCGCTAATATAAACCGCTATAAACCGCCGCTAATATAAACAAGTACTTCAAAACAAGGTTCTGCGTAAAATAGAAGATGCTCCTTGGTATATGCGCAATAAAGTTTTACATCGAGATTTGATGGAACAGTTGAACTTCCACAGCAGCAGATATAATGATCGACTGGCTTCTCATGTTAATCATTTAGCAGCGCCTCTGGTCGTTAATACATGTCGTAGACGGCTCCAACGATTTCATCCAAATGATATTGAAAATAGGCATTAAGCCTTATTTTTTGTTATGTTATGTTTATGTACATACTCTAAGCTAAATGCCTTAATGTCACTTTTTTAACATACAAATGTATTGTAGTTTTTAAGTAAGCTGATTGACATTGACGTAGGATAATAAAAAAAAAAGTATATTTGTTCTATTTTTGTAAAATTTTAATTTAATTTCGTTGTACTTAGACACGGCTTATAAAAATGTTCTTTGGTGGAAGAACCTGGCATCAAACCATGACTGATGCGAAGGGCGCTAAGAAATATCATCGTCTAAACTAGCTAGGATAACGTGCATTTTATATATGAAGTTGCCGAGTCACAACCCACTGCTTTTCGGATTTACTGTCGGTGCGAACAAATTCGAATTGGTGAAAGACTAAATTATATTTTCCTCTCAGAGTTTGATTTAAGAATTTTCTACTTACTTCAAGTCAAACAGGACTTATTTGATAATCTGTGACTTTGTACTTAACTTGAGTACAGATTTTTTCTTAGAATTATAATTATATACGTATTTCAAGAATTTTTTTACTTATTCTAAGTATTTCCGCGCTCGATCCCGTTAAGTACTTGATTTAAGAGAATTTTGTACGAGTCGTACTCAAAATTTTTAAGTACGCCATCGAATAAATACAAGAATTTCAAACCAATTTTTAGAACGGCCTTGTTTCTGTGTACGTTCAGTTTAAAGATTTTAAATTTTCTCATTGAAACTCAAAATTTCGTTACCAACATAATCCATAATCCTTGAAGTGACATGCAGTTATGTATATCTGTTTCCAGTTACTATAGCTTTCTTAAAGAAAACTACTTCGTCCTTTGCTTTTTTCGGCTTTCGTTGCTACTTCTGCTTTTATCGTTTTCGGTTTCATATATTTGTCTGTTAACTTCCTTTCTCTAGCTTCATCGTTCGCACACCTTCCCTACTAACCTAAATTGCTATAGTCTTGAAATTGATTTAATTAAGTTCATTAAGTATTGCTAGCGCAATTTCAGCTATTTTACTTTAAGGTGTAGATACTCTAAGGACTTAAAGCAAAAATTAGTTGGCCCGCCAGTGAATAATAAGAAAATGGAGAGAGGAAGTAGACTATACTCGTAAGTAAGAATTTTTTAATAAAGCTCGAATTAAATTACTTGAATTAATTGAGACTTCTTTAATTTTGTCTGAAAGCTAACTTATTTATGAAATATTGATTAAATGAATTGAAAACAAGAAAAACGTTAACTTCGGCGTTGGCGGGCGTGATGGGTCAATCTTGATACTCTATTAAACTGCAAGAAAAAGAAGTGTATGTGTAAAATTGCAAATATTATTAAAACTCAAAAATATTGAAAACGTCGAAATATATTGAGGAAGTTTGCGGGATCGCACAAACACCTTGTGTTCGGAAAAACTCAGAGCTATCAGTGAGTATTTCATATTCAATGAAGCTATTTAAGCATTTTTTTTTTTAAATTTAATCTTTATGTTTATTACTAACCACGAAACCGCATCAAAATTCGTGCTTGCTCGCTTGGCAAATATAATAGATGTCACAAGATGCCAGCCTCTTTGGAGGAGCCCTGTCCTATCCATCGCATTTCCTGTATTGCGCTGATGTCAGCCTTGAATTTGTCGAGGGCAACAACCAGCTGGATATCTGCACCGGCCCTATTAATTTATTTTATAGTGCTTAAAGTTGATAGAACTAAAAAAATAATAATTATATAATAATAATAATTAGTAAAAAAAAAGAAAAATAAATAAACACATAAACATAATATGGAATACCAAGAAATTACAGATAAGAATGTAGAATTGTTTTATGTGTGTGAATGGAATTTACGGAGAGACCTGGAGAGATGGATTTACAACTATAAAACTTCTTGTATATAGAGCACAGAACTCGTTCGAATCCTAAGTTACGGTTCCATCCTAAGTTACGCAAGGCAAATAGAAAGAATTGTTTCTGAACAGATTCTATATGTGTCTTATGAACACTGTATTGTTTGCTCCATACACAAGAGGCGTACTTACGAATATGGCGTACCAAAGATGTAAATAATAGCTTGGTTGTATTAGGATCATCAAACTGTTTTGATCATCGTTTAATAAATCCTAATAAACCCATAAATAAAACACCTAGCTCCAGTGCTAAGCTGTGACAAAATGCACTTACAGGTGTTCAAAATTAAACAATTCTGTTGACACCAGCTGTGCAGCACTTTGAGGTCTGCCTGTAATAAATCATGATCAGTAGAGTGAGTAAATGACAAAAAGTAAAGGTCAGAGATGGCTACCTTGAAGTTCACCAAATAAGACATTAATTTTCTTTGAAAACGTATGCAAAAACGAAACATGTTGAGTGCAAGACTCTAAATATCATGAAATCCGTTTTAGCAAGGATAATGTGAACCTAATCAGCTAAGCTTTTCAAGCAACAGTCGATGATTTACACAATCAAATGCCTTACTAAAATCTGTGTAGATGACATCCATTTGTAAACCTTTGTCAATTGCTACATTTTTCAGGGCCAGATAAAAAACTAAGTTTTAGGGACTTTCAGTGCTTTAAGGGACAATATCTAAGATTTCAAGGGACAGTATGCGTTAGGAATTAGATGATGTAGAGTAGTTTGCGGGAAAATTAGTTAAAGAATTAGAAGATTGAAAGAGAGCTGCAAAGAAATAATAATTAGCATGGTCGAAGGGTATGAGCGAGATTTACGTTTGGTATCAACAAATTTATAAATTAATCTAGGATCACATCGGAAGTTGTTTTCCATTCTAACCAAAATATGCCCTTCTATTTCCTAATTGAAAGTTAAAACGAGCAACAGAATATTTAGCATAATCTAGGATCTTACTTGAAAATTCTGAATGGTCGCCTTGAGATCCCCGATATATTTGTTTTTTCGCCGCCAATATTGCTCGTTTACTTATCCAGTTATTGTTTTTCAATTGTTGCGCTATGTCTGGAAAAACACGCTCCTCTTTCGAGTCTGTGAAGTGACAGAAACCTGTGAGTAATAAAATAAATCCGGTCGAGGTATCAACTGCGATTTTCCATTTCCAATGTCTAACAACTGCTTCGAAAACACATTTACACTTTGATCTTGTTGCAAAAACAATCGAATGTTAGTCGTTAATTGGAGTGTCTTCACATGACGCCACAAATTTAATGATTTTAAGCACGCGTTTAGTTCGTCAGCTACAGTCGATCGGGGAATAACTAGAAGAGTCTGTCGAAAATCACCGGACAACACGAATATCTTTCAGCGTTCTGTCCAGTGCCTTCAGTGATTTCTTGTGGGCCATCGTGCATTCGTCCCAATCAATCAGTTTGCATACCTGGAGAATCTTTGGCATTGCGCTGTTTATGGCGATGTTCCAAGTTGGTGCTTCGTTGACTTGCATTATTAGTGAAACCGCATGGCAGAATGTGCCGTTCGTCCGCCTTCTAACAATGTCGCAGCTATTCCAGATGAAGCCAATGCTAGGGCAACTTCAGTTTGCGATCTGATCCTCGCCAAAAGCAATGAAATTAGGAACGTTTTTCCACCAGTTTCATATTCACAGCTTCTATCAATGAATCGTATGCAATCCTTCGTTGTTCATTCAATTTTGGAACATTTGTACGAACTGCTTCGGCTAATGCTTCGGTGTCGTACTGTTGTTGTCTTTCTAACTCGTGGATAAATAGTTCGTGCATTGGACGATTGACGATATCATGCCCAAACACGACAAAACTTTATTTGCCATCAATAAACACATGTCTTCTATCATGATCAATGTCTCATTGTACATTTCTGCAGTCATTTGTAGTGTGAGGTTTAAAGTTTGTCAGCGCGCACGATGCAAAACATCTTCGGACATTTCTTCTCTATATTTCACCCACAAATCTTTCGGATTCGAGGGGAAATATGTCGATATGATAATCGCAAATAATGTGCAAATTTGATTCGGCGATGAAGATATGACAGAATCCTTGAGCGTAATTTCCCAATGTGTGAGTAAGTGTTCTCAGTTGTTGAAACGATGTTGGCCCACGAAGATTCATCAACAACAATCGAAGATAATAACATTCGTCGTTATTTGAATGCACAGTGTAGATGCGACTCAGAGAGTCTGAAGCAAATAAACTTGGATGCCCTTCAACTGGTGTTCCTTTTTTTCGACGCTGAAACGATTTCGATGATGCGTTCCATGTGTAGTAGCATGGCATTTCAGCATACATCAAAGTACGAGCGAAAGCATCTGTTTGACAAACTGAGAAGAAACTTGTTAATGTTGTCGACGGTGACCGTGCCGCTCTGACCGCCGCGTTCTCTCGATTGAAATACACCCATTTGCCTTTGTTTACATATTTACATATGTAATTTGTCGACTTTTCAGAGTTACAGTATTCCACATTGATGTGAGACTCAAAAGCTTTGGACAATATAGGAGAGTATGGCACAATCGAACTATTGTCTACATGAACATCTTGTCCATTTACCTTCACAACTACCGATCGCCCATTGTCTGCAACTGAGCGCCGACGATACATTGGGTATCCGTCATTACCTGTGATAGTGTCCGCAATCATGATTCTCGGGTATCGCTTAGAGTACTTACCGTCGATCATACAGGGTGAGTTGTTGTTTTTAGTCACAATTACATGCAATTTTGGATCAATTGTTTCATCTGGGATTTCAGCAGAAATGATGGAATCAATTTCATCTGGCCTGATTTTGTCAACTAACCAAACTAATATGTGCTCATGTGGCAGACCACGCTTTCATGAAATTTTTATTTTTGTTTAAAAGCTCTGCCAGTGATGTCATATTTATTAACTGGCGTTTTGCTGTGTAGCAGTTCCTTCTTGATTTCAATCCATTGAGGGTTACAGGTGAAAGTTATGAATAGGTCTGGGCGGTCATATTGTCTCACATACGACATCGCATCTTGCGCGTACTCGTGCATGTGGCGTGGGCTTCCAATATAAGTGGCCGGCATAATTGTCATTCTTCCCACGTTGTTGTCGTCGCCGTCAGCATTAATAGCATCGCGGAGATGAATGTATACTTCAGATCTGAGCTGCTGTTGGTTCAAACGGATGTATGTCAATCGTGCAGTCTCAACATATCAACATACATATCAACTGCGAACTGATGAAAAAGCCGTCTACACATCAAAATGTGATTTATTTCACTTTCACGGATCATGAGTCAGTATGAATAAAAATTCATACCACTTACTTTTTTATTGGTTTCACCGCCTGCAACCGATTTTTTGGTTAGTGGTATTAAAATCACCTATTTTAAGAATTAATTAATAATTCTTCACTACTTACCTGTTACTTGATTAACCATTTTGATATTGATGTGCTATCCGTCTTCCCCTTGCCAGAAGATTAATGGATATTGTAGCGCGTCATAAGTCCGGCGCGTTTCGGATAGACGTTTCAATTAATTATTTCTACGATGAAGCACGATATCTTTAGATTGCAAATTTTCTCCGAGAATAACAATAGCAACTTCGTCGATTGTCGGTGAATTAAACCTTCTTGCGTGCTCACTCGCAGGTGTTTTGTCAGCCCTGATGACGATATTATGGCTGTCGGATGGTATCCGATCTAATGCAATTTTGAACATTTTGACTAATTCGTTGTTCTGATGAAGAAACGTTTGCCATTCTAGGACAATGGTTCGCTTCATTGTAAGCACAACGTCTATCAACTTCCGCACCCGAATTGCCCATGAAATAAATTTGAAAGTATTTTTGATCCGCATCTGATAGTGGTAACAGCGCTCCTAGTAAGTGATGTATTTGTCCTTGGATCTGCAATCGTTTGAGAAATTGTAGAATTATTTCTTATACAATTTTGAATATTACCAAAAATTGTTATGTAATTACCTTGAAAATGGGCATGAAATAATCCTTTACAATATGCATTGCGCCAAAGGACGTCATTTGGAAACAACTGTTGTATTTTTGAATGTTGAATCACTTCCCCAACCAGAAACTAATGAGCGTAATGGATCTGGTGGTGGGACCAATTGTGTCAATTTTACTTTTCCACCTGCACAACATAATCCAGTAGATTCACCGCTGTATTTCAATGTATTACAATACGGACAAACGATTGACATTTCTCCAATTGCTACTGAATTGTCAGCAGCATAATCGATTTCCTGATGGTAGTGGAATGCTGCTCGTTCCAGGTTCAAGGGAGCACTGCGTCGGCGGAATCGTTCATGTTCATTTTGTCGTGCTCGCTGTTGTTGTGTTTGATGTGCACGAACTCATTGCATTCTAAGCCTATCCGCTTCATTGTCAGTAACTCTCGAACGCAATCCGGACATACCAGTACGACTATTCTCATATTGTGCCGCGCGCTGGTTAGCACATGAAATAGCTCGTCGCACATTTGATTGACTTCGATGACCTATGTCACCTTGTAAACAATAAGAGTAAAGCATGTACTCGTTACAAAGTATAAAAGTAAAACTAATATATATATTTACAGATGACAGATATCAGTCACTAAAATATATATATATATAGACAGACGACTGATAACACCCAGATATTGATAGATGTCAGATCAAAATAAACAATGTTCAAAATAGTGTTTAACATCCTCTTTTGACAGAAATTGTCTGAACTAAGATCTACAGAAAATTATTGGCAAAACGCTATATTAATTTACAAGACTATCCCATATATATTCAGTGATTAATAATGTTCTAATATTGCTATAGTGTATATACATACCTACTTACCTAGGTGGCTCTACAACCGTCTATCGGTCAAGGCCGCACGTAGGAAAGCGTACCATTCGGTGTAGTTTAGTGCGCGCCGGCGCCAGTCGCTGGTAATCCGGAGCTTCTACAGGTCATCATAGACCTGATCTTGCCATCTTAAGGTCGGACGTCCTCTCTGACGCCGTCCACCCAATCAAGTTCAGGCATTCGTCGTAAACCTTTAGTGCTGAAGCTTCATGGTTCATCCGGATGAGGTGAGCAGCCCAGTGCATCCGCTGGAATTTAATGCGCTGGCCTATGTCAACCTCATCATACAGCTCATACAGCTCGTGGTCCATACGGGTCCTAAACTCGACGCCAACTCTAAGGGGACCAAAAATCCTCCGAAGAATCTTTCGCTCGAACACTTCAAATGACGCTGTATCCGTTGATTTCAGTGTCCATGCTTCTGCGCCATACAACAGGACCGGGATTATTATAGATTTTTATTTTCGTTGTTTGAGAGAGGGCTCTACTCCGGTGGCTCTACAAGGGCTCCATAGTCTCAGTGATTCCTGTGCATATGTAACCAGACTTCCATTATTGCCCTTGCAGAAATAAACTCCGGGCTTGAAACCTTCAGTCAGACGCTTGACCTTTTGATTAAACTTTCTAGATTCTTTTCTGTGACATAACACCTCAACATCCTCAAGCATCCAAATTCGCCTTTCTTGTTCCTTTTTTCTGCGTCTGAAAAGGCGTTTCTCCTCTCTCCGTTTCTCACGATAGCGCTCTTTAACAGCTCGCGTTGCTCCCGACTGCAGAGCTCGTTTGTAAGCGGCGTCTTTCTCTGCAGTAGCTTGGCGACACTCCACATCATAACAAGGGTTCGTCACAGGTCTGGTGTACCCAATGACCTCCTTGGCTGCCGTATTCATGGAGTGGGATATATGGCTCCACTGCTCACCTATATGTTCAGAAGCCGGAGAGGACTCCCGGAACAGTTGGGAGAGATTGGCTGAAAAGGCTTCGGCGGTCTTTTGTGAGTGTTAGAACGTGCGGAATGCACCATGCTGAGCCTGTGCGTACCTTGGCTGCCATAAGGTAGTCGTCCGAGTCGATGTTGGGACCTCGTACCGTTCGCACGTCCAACACGCTCGATGCGTGCCTTCCGTCGATCACAACATGATCAATTTGGTTGCGTGTCTTTTGATCGGGACTGCGCCAAGTAGCCTTGTGTATGTCTCGGTGTGGAAATCTGGTGCTACTGATTACCATGTTCCGACCTGCGGCGAAATCGATTAGCCTCTCTCCATTTCTGTAGGTAGCATCGTGAAGGCTAAATTTTCCGACTGTGGGGCCAAAGATTCCTTCCTTCCCAATTTTGGCGTTGAAATCGCAAAGCACGATTTTTACATCGTGATTGGGGCAGCGCTCGTGGAGACGTTCGAGAAGCTCGTAAAATTGGCGTAGTTTGGCCGCATTGTCTGCGACTTCAGTCGGGGCGTGTTAACAAATCAGGCTAATGTTGAAGTACTTAGCCTTTATACGTATCGCGGCCAGGCGCTCGTCTACAGGTATGAAACTGGTGACAAGTCCTCGTAGTTTCCTACTAACCATGAAACCGCAGGGGACACGTCTCCTAGCGGACGTTTGTGAGCTGCTTGAGCCGTTTGCAAAAGAATCGTAATTTTGACCGCTCCCAAGAGAAACGGCCAAAGAACTTTCCACTTCTGCAAACGACCCCATCCCCTAATAGTGTATATACATATATTAGTAAATACTAAATTTTTTGTCCAATTTGGGCAAATTTATTTTTAAAAGTATGATATTTTAACCCAAAATTATGAAATTAAACGGAGCAAATGAAATTGAAATATGGACTTTGATTGCCTGTAATTCCATCCAATTTTAACCGTTCCGCTTAAACTACCTTTTAAACGATATTCAATAATTGCAAATTAAATATTATTACAAATTCTAAGCAAATAAAGGAGAAAAAGTGTTAAGAACATTAAGATTGAACAACTTAAAATGTTTGTGATTTTTAAGTATTTTTTTGAGAATGGTTGAACTACTGTCGTATTACTGACAAAAATATAGTTAGATAACCCTGTGCTTAACCAGCAGCAATGTTTAGTTAGCAATTCAGTTCCAGAGCGCACTTCGATAACAGAATCATAGCAACCGAGTATTTTGTTTTACTAAAAATTTTCATACTTTTCAATTGTTATGTCAATACACAATTTGAAAACACACAAAATATTTCCATAGTAACGCAAAAAAAAAAACCAAAAAAAAAAGTGCTTAAAAACGTTTTATTGTTTGTTACTGGGCGTCGTTGAGTCCAAATGTACCGCGTCTAAATTATTGCTAAAGTGAATATAAAATTAAAATTTATTTATACCAAAAATTGTCAATTACACTCCGAAAGCGCGTTTGAAGCCAAAAACACACAATGGTAAGTACGGCACAAGTAAAGAAAAATCAAATCAAAGGTAAGCATACTGAATCTCGTACCAAGTTCGAGCAATGCATTTATGGTGCAGTATTTCAGAGAATGTATAGCAGATATATGAATAACGTGGGAGGTGCTAATATGCAAGTCGTATAGCCTCCTGCTGTTCTTAGTTTACTAGAATCAACATCGTTATTTCGCTTTCACTATCACCGGCGACAGCATTATAGCTGGAACGATAAGCAAACCCATTGCCGGCAGTAGCCATCTGCAACTCCCTAGAGTCAGGCAAGCCATGCCATGCCATGCCTAACCGAGCCCAATGCTGCAAATGCAATTTTTCATGCCACGCCAGACTGTTGCCTTGTAGTGTATATGCAAATATGCTGAACAGGCGGCTGTGCAGTGCAGGTCAAATAAATATCGCCATCGTTTACTAACAAAAAAATGTAATGTATACTATAAGATAGCTATTTACATATTTATATGTGCTATTCTGATTTTAAGAAGGTTATTTGACGCTTTAAATATAACCTAAAAACTTCATTGATGTTTTATAAATGCCTTAATTTCATTCTTCAGAGCGTTGTAAAATCCTTTCGAGAGTCGCCATTGATATACCTTGACATTTGACATTTCCATTGGATAGTTTGTCATTTTTTAGCCAAAATGTACTCAGATCGTTTTGACGTAAGAGCAATATTTGTCTTGTTTAGACTGGGTTGAAAAAAAACATCTCGGCCAAAAAATTAAATTAAACCGTGAACATTTTCATGCGATAAAATTTCATAATTTTCGATGTGGACTATCAAGGCAAGAGTGCTTCGACGAACCAAAATCTTTTTACGGCGATAAATCACCATCCTTATTCACCGTACACGCTCTCTCTAAGACGAATTCCGTGAAGGTAATCCAGAATCGGTTGTAATGCCAAAGAATATCGATACTGTGAGCGAACTGATAAAGCAAGAGAATCATGTGACATATCGTGAGATAGAGACGTCGTTCGGCATTAGTATGACAAGCATCAATAAGATTTCGCATTGGATCCCGCATAAGCTGATAAACAAGGAAATGTTGGTGCATGAATCATGGATTTATGCGTATGAGCCTGTATCAAAGCAACAATTGACTGACTATGTAACAGATATGGAGTAGACCCTATACAGTATATATAAACTTGATCAGAATCGGAAGCTGAATCGATATAGCCATGCCCGTCTTTTTGAACATCGAGATCTTGGAGACTTTCAAAAATACATAATTTAAGTTTACGGATTTCGACTCTCCTATTCACATAATATGTATGTAGCAAATGGACGTGCTAGCCCTGCTATGAAGGGTAGCCCCCTTAAAAACTTATATAAATATATATTGGTTTTTGTTGCTAATTTAGCTGAAAATGATAAACTTTCGTAAATTCTAATAAAATATCATATACTGCACAAGGTCCAGATCACCCGTCTATAAACATACCGCCTTTTTTAAGTTTTTGTATGAATTATGCTAGCTAAGCTAAATTTCGTGTATCTTACGTCAAGCTTTACAAAATATTCCAAATACCCCTAGCTCGGACCACTATGGAACGTAAGACTTTTTTATATTTTTAAATAGTTATGCTAGAAATGCGAAATTTTTTGTACCTTTCGTCAATTCTATTAAAATATCGAACATATATCCAGATCAGATCTCAATAGAATATAGCCTCATACAGTTATATGGTCCACATAAGGAGTCTTACACAAGGTACAGAGTATCTCGAAATCGTGCAGACTCGACTACAGCATTCTCTTTTGTATGAGTTTTTGAAATATTAGGCTGAAACCCGACATGAAACCTTAAAAATACAGAACTCGTCAAACCTAAACGAATTCTCTTTTCTTTATTTTAAAATCAAATCACAAGCTTTCAGACAAACTAATAATGCCATTTCAACAAAAAACAGGTCAATTTGAAATTATTGAATTTTCGTAGATACAGACGGCCGTGCGAATTAGAATTACACACACATGTGCAAATAGTGTGCACACTTAATTTTTTTTTCAGAGCTCGCAACAAGTGCTCTTTTTTTACAGGCAGTAAAAAAAAAAAAAAAACAGTTGCGTGCGAACACGATTTTTTAGTAGCTCACTTTATGCATTTGTTCACTTGCGACACTTTGCTGCTCAAAATTAGTCAAAAGTGTCTTCTGCTCATGTATGTGTGTTACTTATATTTTAACATATGCACACAATTTAGCGCCCTATCTCTTTCTCTTTCCCTCTTCCATGCTTTGCCAGCGAAGAAATATTTAAAGCAACAACTACAACCTAACGCAACAACAACAAAAGGACACTTAGAGCTTCCACTTGGCTCGTTTTGCTCAGTTGCTGATGCTCAGTTGCTGAGAGTCGAATGAAAGTGTTCCCATCAAGCCATTATCGTAAGAGAGCTTCGTGTGTTTTGTTCATCGAGAAGCATGAAATAGAAAACGCGAAAGAATCAAAAAGAAGTGAGCGAGTCTGGTTCATTTTTCTCTGTCTTTTCGCTGAGCAGACAGCATAGATATATTTTTCGAACAGCCATCGACCTCTGATCGTAAAGAGCCGTATATCAGCAGTAGCTGCAGTCGACCTATATCAATGCACTTCACTGTGATGCAAGCATTTGTGCATATTAACAGTATGAAAGCAAGGAATAGAGAGCGTTCAAGAGAGGGAATGAGAGGAAAAGAGAGGGTGCAGCGAAGGAAACGATGAAAATATATTACGAAATATTTATGGAAAATCTCAGAAAAATATATACGCAAACATGAAAATATACACATACATACATATACAACATTTGTATACGAAAATTGCGAGCATTAAGTAAAAAAAAAAAACAAAAAACAAAAAAGTAATAATAATAATAATAATAATAATAAAAAACAAACCATCCGGCTATAGCGACACTTTGAGCTACGCTACGTCCTACCACTAGAAAATGTTAGCGATGAAGTGCATGAAATGACCACAGCAACCCGAAGTAGAGAGCAATTGGTCGTTCGGTCGGTCGGTTGGTTGGTTGAAAATTTTTGAATAATTTGCAGTCATAAAATATACAATAAGCCAACAGCTGTTGCGAAATTGTTTTGAAAGCCACGCCATCACATTATTTAAAAGTCGTCGTTGCCGGCGCCGTCAATCCAATACCGGCCGTCCATATGGCAAGTTGCGTCGCGACGAGTTTAAGGTGCACCGCTAGCTGCGCTGCAGTGGGTGTTATAGAGCTACAGCTAGAACAGCACAGCAGTGCCACGATAATGCGGTGCGAATGCACCGAAGTGAGCAGAAAATAGCCGCCAAAAAAGAACAGAATAAACAAAAAAAAAAAAAAAATATTTAAACGGCGTAAATATGCGAAATCGAATTAAATGTTGAAGGATTAAAATTTCGCGGAGCACAGAGCGAGACTATTGCTCTTGGGCAAACTTGAAGGATACGCTAAATGGCGGGGTTTTCCCCGTTGATGGGTTAATTGTGCCATGGCTGCAGCAGCGAAAGTGAATCCATGACATGAATCCTTGGTAGTGGCTATATTTTTATAGTCTGTTTTTACATATATGGTTGGGATTATCTGGCTACCACAATTCTTCCATCGACCTGTACCACTCGTTTTCTCAACTGCTGTTCCTGTTCACTCAATGGGGTTGTTATTTGCACAAGTTTCATGTAAATATTTGTCTACGAGAGACGACACGTGTATATGCATGTAGCTACAACATTCACTGTCCATTCTCCGATTCAGGGAGTGCCACTCAGTGTCTGTATCCATATGTATGCACATATGGATATGTATCACTGTAGGTCTGTGTTTATCTCTGTGAACAGATTTTAAATCAGTCAATAATTACTTCGAAATTTTATGCTGCTCGCCAGTTTAACTCAGTCATGACCAAAGGTCGGAAATAAACCAGATTTGTTACAGCAAATATGGATGCGTGCTTGGCAGTAGAAATAGTTTCGGCGCCACTTAATTCACTCAGTAATATTAGCGGAGTAGATTCATTCAAAAGCCATCTGGTTACTTTTCAAATACGATCTCTAGGACTTTAAGCTGCCCTATAAAGTCACAATTTTTAGCCACAGAAGCGACTGGGAGTCTATCCGTCTGGTTGTTGTTGGTCATATTTTGCCTCCATACTTTTGACTTTTTGTAAGAAAAACTTTTTTATTGGAATCAACATCAACTTAAAAATTGATATGGGGTCATCCTATGGACGGACACTTCACAATGGCTGTGAGGCCCTGACTTTTGGGATGGTCTCCTCACAACCCATCCATTTTTGTATGAAAAACTTCTTTGTTTAAATCAATATCAGCTTGAAATTTAATATGGTGGGTTCTTATGGACAGCCGTTTCACATAAATACACTAATAGGCGTGTCCTGCCCACTTTTTTTTTTCAATGAATTTTGCTTTATTTGGTACAATAATTCTTCCAATTAAGTATGGAAATTGATTTCATAGAAGTGACCACCTGAGCGGCAGTAGCCTAGCCTGGAACAAGTACTTTGTCAGTAGTAGTTGCCTGCCAATTGTTTGAGGATTGTCCGTATAAACTTTATCCTTCAATGTGCCCAAAGAAAGAAATCGTGTATTAAATTGCAGTTCCGAGGTGGTCAATCGATATCTCCCATTTAAACTTTT
Source organism: Leucophenga montana (assembly GCA_035044765.1). Classification (NCBI taxonomy): domain Eukaryota; kingdom Metazoa; phylum Arthropoda; class Insecta; order Diptera; family Drosophilidae; genus Leucophenga; species Leucophenga montana. The sequence continues at coordinate 71,522 of JAWNNQ010001547.1, forward strand.
CTAAACGATTGTTAAACTTTCTACGTAAAATGTTGATGGTGCGCGTGATGGTATTGTAAGTTGCGCCCTTTTGGTAAAACCAGACCTCATCAAAATCAATATCTTTCCAATTGCTGCCACACAAATTTAGCTATCATAACTTGATACCGTTCGCAGCTGTCCGTAACAGAGCGGTCAACCTCATTTTCAAAGAAAACCGATCCAATCAGACCGCTTTTTTAAAATTCACACCACATATTTGCTCGAGCAGGATGTATGAGCCTCTCTACGGCGACGTGTGGATTTTCTATGGCCCAAATACAAAAGATTTTCTCGCTGAAATTTTGGCGTTGAAATCGATTTTTACATCGTGATTGGGGCGGCGCTCGTGGACGCGTTCGAGACGTTCGTAAAATTGGCGTACTTTGGCCGCATTGTCTGCGACTTCCGTCGGGGCGTGTGCACAAATCAGGCTAATGTTGAAGTACTTAGCCTTTATACGTATCGCGGCCAGGCGCTCGTCCACAGGTATGAAACTGGTCACAAGTCCTCGTAGTTTCCTACTAACCACGAAACCGCATCCAAATTCGTGCTTCTTCGCATGGCAACTATAATAGATGTCACAGGATGCCTTTGAGCAGCCCAGTCCAATCCATCTCATTTCCTGTATTGCGGTGATGTCAGACTTAAATTTGTCGAGGACATTAACCAGTTGGATATCTGCACCAGCCCTGTGGAGGGACAGGACATTCCAGGTTCATATCCGTAAATCATGGTCCTTAAATCGTTTGCGGGGGTCGTCATCATTGGTTCATTTTATCCGAGGCTTCCTTTGTGTCTTCACTGGTACGTTTCATTTTTTTTTTGCGGTGGCGGGAACCAAACCCACGCACCAACCCCTAATTAAGGGTGTACCGCTCACTTTTTAGGGTAGCCCATATTTAAACCCCCACTTTTATGTTTTTCAATACTACTCAAAATTTCGTGTGAATGGTATTAGAGCTTCGGTTAAACCGAAGTTAACGTTTTTTCTTGTTTTTTGTTATTTTGTTATCTCAAAAAAAAAAAAAAATTAAATAAAATTCTAAATATATATATATATATATATATATATATATATATATATATATATATATATATATATATATATATATATATATATATATATATATATATATATATATATATATATATATATATATATATATATATATATATATATATATATATATATATATATATATATATATATATATATATATATATATATATATATATATATATATATATATATATATAAAATCTGATTTTTAAATGTAAAAAAATTCTTTTCGTGAAACTGAAGGGAAGGCTTCACTCGCTGCACGAATGTGGTACGATGGTATTTTGTCCCATTCTCGGTGAAGACCAATATTTAAGGCGTTGCCCGTCTCCTATTTTTTAGTTGATATTTTGACCACATAAATTCAATTGGGTTTAAGTCTGGCGAATATGGTGACCATTTTTGTGAATAAATAAAGCTGGAATTGTTACATTGTAAAAAACGTTGAGTTTCTCTGGCTTTATGGGATGGTGCCGAGTCTTGTTGAAACATGCAATGGTTTGTACCAAATTGTTTACATCCCCAAGGTAGCAATTCATCGTTTAAAATATTTTCACGGTAGATTTGTTGATTTATCTTTACTCCCTGTTCAATGAAAACAAGTGGTGAGCGTCGTGCGGTTACCATTGCCCACTCCATCACTGATGCAGGCGCTTGCTTTCGCAGAGCAATTCGCTGTTCTAAATTGTATTTTGATTTGCATTTGAACCATACACGATCGTTTTGTTTGTTTACATATTGCCGAACCGTAAAAATTTTTTCATTAGAAAAGACCACATGTTCGTCACTAACGTGCAAGTCTTTCAACACCTTTGCTCTTGCTAAGCAAACTGCCTTTTGTGCAGGTGTTAAATCTTGCACACTGAGGTTTTTCACCAATTGAACTGCGATTTATCGTGGATTATTTTGAATTCTGGACTTAAATTTTGTTAACCATTTCTGCCGATGTTGCTGATTTTTTATGTCCACCTGGTGTTGTTTGATGCTACCAGTATCATTGTAACCTGTTATGGTCCGATACACAAACATTTTGTTCACAAGTTAACAATGGCTTGTTGCAATTTTCCAGCCAAATACAAAGCAATAGCACTGTTACGTTTGAATTCCATTTCGATAATTTTTTTAACTGCGACGTAAAACGATATGCGATATGCTTAGGCTTGTAAACAACATAACAGACTGACACTCGTCAAAACAAGAGCGCGCTGTCATTAGCCGTTTGATTTATAAAGCAGCGTGAATTAAATTATGTGTTGGAATAGGAACTGTTTTCTCCTGTTTAAGAAAGCTTGTCTTTTTCTTTTTTTGTAGCGAATGGGTACGCCTATGGCAGCTATCATTAAAAAATTTAGCGAGTTAAAAGAACTTGCAATATTCGTGCAATAGTTCTTCACATTAAATCATTTAATATGATTAAATAGAAAGTGTGACTATGGGCTAAAATGGGTTAAGTTTTATTTATCTCCTCTTGGCACTGCAGCTCTGGCGGTAGACATATTCGCTGGCCATAATTTTACATTAATTGGTTGACAAGACACATAAAGAAAAGTTGAAATTATTCATTAAAAAAAAAAAATAAATAAATAAATATTCATGTATATTTTTATTTCTCTTAATTCTTTTCATTGTTCATCGATGTACAACTTTTAATTCGCTTAGCCGCCGAAAGGAAAAAAGGGCAAGAAGGGCAAAAAGTTGCCGGGTAAGTACAACAAATCGACTTATTACATCTTACCAACATACATACATCAAACTATTGTTAATTATAATATAATTATGCAACATACACAGTCAACAAGTTAATTTATTCAATTGAACATACATACTTACACTCGTGCATACTTAATGTATCTGAAAATGTATCTGAAAATGTATCTATAATTTAAACAGCTCCGAAACAATTAAAAGTTAGTGGCGATAACCCCATATTTAGTGGTCATGTAAAACAAAGAGATATGATTTATGTAAACTAGAACTGTATTTTACACGAAAATTATGTTCACTTATTTGCTACTTCATTTTCAAACTAATTTTATGTGGTTTTTTGTAGAGATTCCATTTTCCGACAGGGATTATCTTGTCATAATTTAGTTTGTCATGAATAGACTAACGCCAGAAGAACAATCGCAAATTGTGTAAATTTATTTCGTAGATCGTTGTTCAGTTCGGGGCTGTTACCGTGTGCATCGTCACAATCGACATAATCTTCAATCCGAGCGACTTATTCGATTAACCATGGATCGTTTTCGCATCAAGTATACTCTAAATTAATATACACATCCGCTTAAAACTTGTACTGCTGTAGAGTTTAATATTGAGCAGATTGCATACATTCGCTATCGCGAGCATTAATTGGAGCTTCTATGGAGCTTCTATGGAACATTTTACAAAAAGATCTCGACGTACGACCTTATAAAATCTATATGGTACAATAATTAAAACCGAATTACCTTCATTTGTGCCGAACGTTCGGTCAATGGGCTGAAATTCATTGTTTTATTGGAATAATCTGTTTAGTGATAAGGCTCATTTTTGACTCAATGGGCATGTCAATAGACAAAAATGCCGCATTTGGAGTGAAGAAGATCCTCGAGAGATTCTCAAGGCACCGTTGCATCCACAAAAATGCACTGTTTGATGCGCTTTATGAGCCAGTGGATTCACTGGTCCTTACTTACAACATGAGGAGGGTGGGAAAGTTACAGTTAACGGCGAATATAGAGCCCTGCTTAGCAATTGTTTCTTACCCCAATTGATGTTGCGAAATACGGCCCCCATTGCTTGAAAATGTGGTCGAAAATTGTACTTCCAGAATGCGCCACATCCGAGTCTGCATTTCCGAAATCATATTTAAATACTAATGGCATAAAAGTATCTTTTTAGTAAAGCCAATTTTAAGTTTGAAATTAAGTAATCCCATTTTGATTCATTTCAAAGTTCCACACCTACTTTACCTTTACATTGTATTTACCTAAGATAACAGACAGAAAGGTGTAAAGAACATCTTTTTTATTTAGATAACCACCATAATTAAGTTTTTCTATCTTTAAAAGCGATCGAATTTCAGGCTGATATTGGCTTCAATAAAAAAGTCAGCACAGAACTGGTCGGTGGTTTTATATGAGGCCTACCCCCAACAAAAGTATGCGGGTCACGCCCATTAGTATTTTTATGTGAAACGGCTGTTCATTAGAATTCAGCATATCACATTCCAAACTGATATTGACTTATATTTATTTGTTAACGAAGATAGAAAATAAAAATGTTATGATACAAAAAAAAAACAAGAAAAAACGGTAACTTCGGTTGAACCGAAGCTCTAATACCATTCACACAAAACTTTAATTAGTATTGTAATACATAAAAGTGGGGGTTTAAATAGGGGCCACCCCAAAAATTGGGTGGTACACGCTCACTAGTATATGTGTATGAAGCGATGTAGTAGATGTGTAAGATGCCGCCATATCGAATTTCAAGTTGATATTGACGTTTTCCATACAAATGCATAAAAGTGCACTTTTGGTTTATATGGGATTACCTCAAAAAGTGGGCGGGACACGCCCATTTGTATTTGTATATGAAGCGGTTGTCCATTAAAATCCTCAAAATCAAATTTGAAGCTAATATTGATCTAAATGAAGGATTTTTTCATAAAAACACACAAAATTGCACGGTGGGTTTGTATGGGGGCTACCTCAAAAAGTTGGCGGGCCACGCCCAATTGTCTATGTATGTTAAGCGGCTGTCTCTTAAAAAAGTTTTTCTTACAAAAAGTCAAAAGTGGGCGGTGAGTTTGTATGGGGGCTACCCCAAAAAGTGGGCGTGGCGGGTAAATATTGACACTCTATTAAACTGCAATAAAAAGAAATATACTTGCAAAGTTTCAACTGAAAAGCATAAAAATTAGTCCTTAAAAACTGCGCAACAACATATAGACGGACAGACAGACAGACGGACGGAGCTGATCACGAATATATATACTTTATGGGGTCTACGATGCCTCCTTTAATGCGTTACAAACTTTCAGACAAACTGATAATACCATTTCACACTATGTGTGAATAGTATAATACTGCAATTTCAAATTAACATTAGGGTCATTATAGTGGGAACCGGTCTTGATTTAGGTTTAGAGAGAGCACGCTTGGAGACCATTTCCTGATATACAACGCACCCTCTATAATTAGCTGTATGTGCCTCTTGACAAAGAGCACACTTAGCTGGTTGAGTGATAGATTTGAGACAATCTGTAGTAGCGTGCTTATCACCGCATTTGACACATCTAAACTGTTTTCTGCAGTAACGTTTTGTGTGACCATATTCCTGACATCTGTGGCACTGAACCAGATCATCAAATCTTCGTGGTGGCTCAACTTTCACCTTCTGACGGCAAAGAGTGGTAATATCATTGACCTCCTTTTTATTGTGTTTTTGCTCTAGATCCACGAAGAACATGTCAAGTGACGACCCATTAGTACGACTTTTTGGATAGTGTGCATTTCTAACTTGAGGTGTTGCTTTAAGTCATCAATAGTGGTGGAGTGATGTAACTCTTTAATAACCACCTTATAAGATCCATAAAAATTGGGCAATAAATACAAGAAAAAACATTAACTTCAGTTGAACCAATGCTCACACGAAATTAAATGGTATTGTAAAACATAAACGTGGGATGTGGGTTTGCACAGGGGCTACCACCAAACAGAATATGTGTATGAAGCGGCTTCTGTAAGATGCCACCATAATGAATTTTAAGTTGATATTGACTTAACTGAAGAAGTTTTTCAAACAAATGCATAAAAGTGCGGGAACCTTAAGACGGCCCTGGTACGAACCACGAGCTGTATGAGCTGTATGGTTAGGTTGACATAACCCAGCGGTTTAAATTACAGCGGTTGCAGTGGACTTTTCACCTCATTCTGATGAACCCCGAAGCTTCAGCACTAAAGGTTTACAATGTTTTATAAAGCAAATGGTATCATTGATTACAATGAGTATACTGAATGAAGGTGATTCATTGGTTTTCTCCTTATTTTAATAGATGTTCATTATAAATATTTAAGAATTATTGGTTGTAAATGGAGTGTTATCTTTTTGGATTTTCTTAATGTTTCTCAATTCTAAAATTATTGTTTAGGATTTAAAAATACAGCATGACTTTTGATTTTATTTCCCAATAAGATATATGTATATGAATAACACATTTTTAATACATTTGTTAATGCTTCATGGATCGTTTTCGCACCATGCATCCGCAATGACGTCGTACAGTGCGCACCGAAGAAACAATTGCTGCTGTAGAACGTAGTATTGAGGAGGACCCAAATGTCGAGTCGATCCGCCGTCGCGCGGAACTTTTGAAGCTGCCTGCATCCACTTAATGGAAAATATTTTACGTAAAGATCTCGTCCTACAACCATCCAACTGGGGCAAGAACTAAAGTAGATTAACCATCGTTTCACTGTACGTTCGGTCAATGGGTTGAAAATCAAATGGAAATCTTCCCACTGTTCAGTGATGTGCTTTATTAGCCGGGAGAATCATTGGTCGTTTTTTAAAAATGAGGCCGGCGTTTTCGCTAACCCCACCGGCAAGCGCTATACAGCCATGATTAGCCATTATTTCCTGCTCTAATTGAAAGGGATATTTATTGAATACATATTCTTCCAATAGGCCGACGTCGCATGACATACAGCGTGTCAAACAATCGGCTTACTGAAGGACACATTTGATGAACGCGTTATTTCACGAAATGGACCAATTAATTCGCCACCAAGTTCGTGCTCTGGAATTACGTAGTCATTGGTTTATGCGAATAATCCAGCAATTTTAAGATACGGCTATCATTGCTTGAAAAAATGATTGAAAGGTGGACTTCTAAAATGTGCCACATCCGGGTCAGTCACTTGTCCATAATTATATTTAAACACAAATGTCTTACAATTTTCTTTCTAATAAATCCAATTTTCAGTGCGAAAATCTCAGTACTTCAATTGAATTTAAATTCCTCCACTTCTCAAAACAAAAAACATACGTACGGACAAACAGACGGAAATGGCTAGCACGACTTGTGTCGAGCTGAGCAAGAATCTATATACAATATATACTCTAACAGTCTACAATGTATTCTTTAGTGCGTTACAAATTTTCTGAAAAACTAATAATACTGTTATCATGCGATTAATTTCGGCGAAAAGTTTTCAGGAACCCTGAGATTCACTGACTTAAGAACATTGATTCGCGTACCTTTTCCCGAATTGTAGTTCTTCAATCATTGTACACTTTCTACTTTGTTAAATTTGTGCAAATATGCAATTATTTCGTTTAAAACAGGGAATAACTCTGCAGTCGAGTGTGCTCGACTTCGAAACACCCAGTATATTGTTTAGGAGTCTTTATATGATCCTCACATACGATTATCCTACATAATATTGTAAACGCTAAAGTTTGTATGGATGTGTTGATGTGTGGATGTATGAATGTATTTTACTCCATCACGCAAAAACTAGTGAATATATGAATGCTTATATATCAGTATAACACATTGGATATAATTTATGAAGATTAAATTAACGCATTTATTTAATTATTTATTTTATTATTTATTCTCGATCGGTTACCATCTTTACCCGTTCGGATCATTCTCGATCGGTTACCATATTATCGGTTATATTAACCCTAATAAAATATAAAACCCTACATACTAACATTTAGTTTTACAATGTATACATATGAGAATAGGTCGTTAAGTATTTTTCACTCTCCTACCCCCACACCCTATTTTTTAATCGTGATTTTAGCATTTTTGTATCAACAATTTTATTACCCGTGGGGTCATGAAGAAGGGCGAAGTAGAGAAGTGGGTACAATATAAATTTATTCATTAGTTGTCCGATCTGGATATATGCAGGATCTTTTATTAGAATCGATTAAAAATTAGAATTTATTAAAAATTATAACAAAAGCATTTTATATAAAAATTAAAAAATGGGGGGGGGGGCTTCCTCTTTAAGTGATTCGATCTGGGTTTGTATGGAATATTTTGTACGGATTAAAGTAAGATACGCTAATTTTGCCATTTATTAAGGACAAAAACAAAAAAATGTATGGGTCCTTATGGCCGTATGACACACAAAAACTATAGCATATATTTTCCCCTTCTTTTTTGTTAGATCAGTTCAGAAAATAGACAAAGCAAAAATTCTACAGGTGGTAGATGTTGAAATATAGTTTAATCAAAAACTGAAACGAAATCCACGAGGACAACAATAAGGAAAAATACCATATATTCAAACTTGACGTCTCCATCTCTTATAGCCTACAAAAACTCTTCGTTCAAACAGACGGTCAGACGGACAAGCGGACAAACGGACATGTCTATATTAGCCCAGTCATCTTAGCCAAAAATAGGGGTCAACCTGGGAATGAAATCGGTATAAATCTTTGTTTTGGCGTTCTATATGTTGTCTCAAAAGTCTCTTATAATATCGTGTTCGCGTCTTAAGAAATTCAAGGTCAAAGGTCGCGAAAATCGAGTTTTTGTGAATATCTCGCATCCTATACCTTAAATGAGATCTGCTATTATAAAAGTTGTAGAGTATAAAATTCTCCACAACTTTTGTTTTAACTGTTTTTTTCATACGATTAACCGTTTTTGCGATAGAGCGTAAAGAGTGCGCAGCGCACAGTCATATATGGCCTAATGCCTGAGATCAAGCCTGAGGTCAAGCCTGAGTTACGGTTAATCGTATGTTGTATACACTAATTATTAATTATTTATATTTAATTAGAATAAGCAACTTAATTATTTATATTTACGTATAGTGCGTTCATGGCACTCATTTAATCGAGCATTAAAATTTCCTATGCCGTCTCTGCAAGTATTTTCCGTGATGGCTGCCATTTCGTGACGGATATTTCCTTTTAATTGTGCCAGGGAAGTCGGTTTGTTGACGTAAACTTTAGATTTGACGTAACCCGACAGGAAAAAGTCCATAGGGGTTAAATCGGGACTTCGTGGAGGCCAATTTATGTCACCTCTCCTGGAGATCAATTTGCCAGGAAATATTTCATCCTGAGGCTTTAATTCTTGCACCAACTGAATTTTGTAGGGGTGCAGCTTTAAATCTTTGTGTAAAATGCGGAACAATAATGATCTATGCACGTTTAAAGCAATAGCACGCTTCCGAATGGAAAGATCCGGGTTGTCACGAAAAGACTGCGGAACATTGTCTACGTTTTCGAACGTTCGCGAAGACCTTGGACGCCCGGATTTTGATTTTTGAAGCGTTGAACCGGTCTCTTCTCGACCCATTTTCCAATGAGTCGAGGGCTTGGCGCACCATTTAAATGACGAACATGTCGAATACTGCAGAATTTTCTACCGTTTTTGTAAAACCCACGTACGCACAATGCACGGTCCGCTCCCGAGAAACGATCCATAGCGACTAAATTCCCAAAAGCTAGGCTACCGATTGACTTATCTCCGCGCCCCTCGGAATAGTTGGGTTCACGCAATCAGCAAATCAAATGTGAACTTTCTTTTGAGACACCCTGTACAATTGAGTGTTATTTTCTTTAGTTAAGGATTGCAGTATGATTTGTTTTTGCACCATTACAGGACCATGATATTAAAGCAGTAGAACCCAGCAAGGCTAGTGAACTATTAGTGAATCATTTGTTCATCAACTAGGAAAAAGAGTGTATAAAAATTCGACAGTCATATAATCTGTTCTTGTAAAACATGTTGATTCAGATCTTAGACATTTTAAAATGAAAGTAAATAAAAACGTTAACTTCGGTTGAACCGAAGCTCTAATACCATTCACACGAAATTTTAAATAGTATTGCAAAACATAAAAGTTATGGTTTAAATAGGTGCTACCCCAAAAAGTGGGCGGTACACGCCCACTAGTAGATGTGTATGAAGCGATGTAGTAGATGTGTAAGATGCCGCCATATCGAATTTCAAGTTGATATTGACGTTTTCCATATAAATGCATAAAAGTGAGCTGTGGGTTTATATGGGACTACCTCAAAAAGCGGGCGGGCTACGCCCATTTGTCATATGCATATGAAGCGGCTGTCCACTAAAATGGCACCAAATCGCACTTCAAGCTAATATTGACTTTAAATGCAGATGTTTTCATAAAAACACAAAATGGCACGTTGGGTTTGTATGGGGGCTACCTCAAAAAGTGAGCAGGCCACGCCCACTAGTCTATGTATGGTAAGCGGCTATCTATAAAATGGCACCGTATCGCATTTGAACCTAATATTC
>JAWNNQ010001548.1:0-55000 GCA_035044765.1 Leucophenga montana
ACGCATTCTGCACCATTGCCTCCCAACCATGTCATTAAGCATAAAAACGAAAGTGTGATATTTTTGGTCTCAATGCTTCATCTTTGTTTATATGGTTTAGACGAAAATTGTAAAAAACTTTCTTGAGAGGTAAATTTTGTAGTATTTTTTGTTTTGTTTTTTCGAGTTCTCACTTTTAAAATGCACTGATTTGTAGCTATTGGCTAGTAAACACATAATTTAAATAATACTGTTTAAAAAATTTAAGAAAAATGTTAGAGAAATTCTATTTTTTTAAATGAAAAAAGTCAAAATTACGATTTTTTACTTTGACAAAATATTTTCTTGGCAAACTGTATAGTATGCATTTCACTGAGGCTTGCATATGCAAACGAATTGAATATATGTAGACTATTTTCAAAACTCAAGAACACTTCCAATGTTTTGTGGCTCTATATTTATACATACCCGTCTATAATTATTCTTGCATTCAAATTTTTTATGTGTTAAGCATTAAAATTAATTCAAATTTTTCTTTGTGTTACTCGTATTTAATTTCTGTGTATCTCTATCCCCCTTGCTTTTCTTTCTTATGTACGAATTTCTTTCTTATCATACGAACACATCAATTATAAACAAATATATAAAATATTTCCAAAAGCTACCGGGCAGAAATGTTAAAAATTGAATGTCGCATAGATGAGACAGTTAAGAAATATATTAATAAACCAAGAAATGGGAAAGAAACTCAAGAAAAAGTTGAGTAAAATATATATTACATCCTAGTCAAAAGTAAAGAATTAAACACAAGTGAAAAAGCAAGAAAAATTAATAAAAAAAAAACCGTGTAAAATAAACAGTGTTTCTTTTTCATTTCTTCAAATCTATATATAAGCATTTTATTTTATACTGTGGAAATGGCATACACAATTTTGTCGGTAAGTTGGTATTCTGGTGACGACACTGTAAATACTCTTAGTACTGGACTAGTCGAGTTGATATGACAATTTTTTGTCAACCAATTTGGCTACATGGATATTACGAGTCTTTCAATTTTATAAGGTATCACACTGAAATTTTGATTGTATTTTTACTGGTAACAGCATGTTGGCCCTTTTTTAACTGTCAAACATATCCTTGGTCCGCTTTTATGTTTTTGTATGCTTAACTTTCAAATACAATCAATTTGTAATTGGGCATGGACGCGTTGGCTTCTCATTTGTCTTATTGGATAGCTACAGGGGGCACAGCAATCGAACTATATAGTGTAGTTCCAGTTGAAATTCATTACACATTTTTAGGTTTCTGTAAAGAAATTATTTTGTTACACCTTTATATATGTGATATACGAGTATCTCCTGAAAACGTACCAAAGTAATAAAGCGCCTCCAAAAAAAAAAAATATTAAATTAAAATCCAGAAATTTGTATTTGCAACAAAAACTACACAGCGTTGAAAACTATGCATGACGAAAGCCTACTTGCAACTAACAAAACTTTTGATTTCAATTTTGTGAAGAAATATTTATATTTTTCATTTGTATGGTTGGAATCGATTGTAATATGTAATTAAGCGTTCCGTCATGTTGCTAAGCTTTTTATACAATAACATACAGTTTTTTTTTTTTTTTGGACATCAAGTTATTTCTCTACTTAAGCATATTCTTGAAAATTCACCACTACATCGCAACATGACGAACGCTCAATTACATATTATTACATTATATAATCGATTCGAACCATATAAATGAAAAATATAAATATTTCTTTACAAAATTGATATCAAAACTTTTGTGAGTTGCAAGTAGGCTTTCGTCACTTGGTTTTTACCTCGTCAAGAGGTTTTTTTTTTTTTTTTTGATATCAGTCATTTTAATAGAGAAGAGTTCTTGGATTAAACTGTAAATGAAACCTATACCTTGCTTAAGGCTTCTTATATGAACCATAGATTTGTGTGGGGCTATATTTTTAAGTGGTCCGTTCTGAACATATGCGGGACATTTCAATAGAATTGAAAAAAGAATTACAATAAATACATATCAAAATAAAAATATTAAATTTTCATTCAAAAACTAAAAAATGGGGCCAGATTTGTATAGCAGCTACCCCTTAAAATATTCTTTTCACACACTTTATCTGAAGATTGAAAAGGAGAACCTAAATATCCATACTTGAAGTCTCAATATCTTATAGTCGACGAGATATTTTCGTTTAAGCAGACTGTTGGACGAACAGACAGACAGGTCTATATCAACTTATCTTTCCATGCTGACCAAGAATATATTTACTTTATGGGTCTACCACTCCTGCTTCTGCCTGTTCAATAGATTTGCACATACTTAATATTCTCTTTTACCTTATACTCGTAGTACATGGTATAAAAAACAGACATTTTGTGTTTATATAAGTATTTATTATATGGCAATAAATGTGCGAGGTTTTTTAACTAATTTCATTTTTTTGGCGATATAGGTATACTCGTCCATACATAAAAATGTTATTTCTTGCGTGGATATTTACATACATACGATATACGAGTATTTAATATGTTGAAGTTCGGATATGTTACAATGCGACATACTTGTCATAACAACATGTATGAGCTGAAATGTTGCAGCTCACCTTGTATTATATGAACATATTTTTAGTCTCAAATAAACTACGCAAGTCTAAGCACAGGACGCGGTGTTATTATTTATTTTGTTCCTCTGACTTTAGGCCTTCCACTGCCGGAGATTAACCAAGCCTTCATTTCCGCACAACCACACACATCTACATGTTTGAACATAATATATTTATACAAGCATATATATATATATATATATATATATATATATGTATGAATACATACGAAAAAAATCCTAAAAACAAAAGTGTATAAGAGTATAACAGGTTTATGTCAACGCTGTGTATAACAGATGTAACAGCCATTAGTATGACGCATTATTATTATTATTGTAGGACATAATTTATAACTGTGACCTAGAAAGATCTATTGTTTTGTCCTTCTTCCTTAGATGTCCTGCTATAGTCCAACTTTTTCAGTTGTTTTTCGGCTACAACGTAGCTGCCCAATATTCGAAATCTACTTCTGACTATTGCTTTTCTATTCTGCAACGATATGAAGAAGAGGCTCTTCCTTATGATAACAAAATCTACATTCTGGGGAGTTATATACACTCATCACACACAGATGTTTCCTCAGGCGACAGTATCCTGTTAGTATTCCTCTCGATGTTCTCAACTGGTTTCTATCTAGTTGGAGCATTGCTCTCGCTCTGCGCGCGTCGAGACCCCCCTTTTGCTTGCCATAGTCCTTAGCTCAAGGACCAGTGCTGATTATTTGCCCTATTTGTTTCATTGCGGATTAGTTCCAGTGTAGTGTGTCTCCCGGTGCCACAAAACGGCTCTGGTCCTACCATTGGCGTTGCCGCTCTTTTCTTGGCAAGCCTATCGGCTAGCTCATTTCCTACTATATTATTGTTATATATTAGAATGTATCACAGCAAGTAAACTTTGTTGTGTTCGCCAAGTTTTTCCAATATTAGAATTTGTTCCTGCACTAGTTTGAACTTGGCGGAGGTTGAGCTTAATGCTTTTAACACCGCCTGAGTGTCTGATACAATAGCAATCTCACAATTGCCATAGCCTCTATCGAAATTACACTGTGCACATCTAATTATAATGCACATTTCAGCTTGATATATACTAGTATATCTGCCCAAGGACTGCCAGTGGTTTAATCTGGGGCCTACGACTCCTAGACCAGTTCCTTCTGTCGTCAAAGATCTAACTGTATACCATTTGTATTTGTATGTATTTGATCGTGAAGTTCCGACTGTGTCCATGTAGAAAGACGTTTCTGACAGTAATTTGAAGTAACTTCATTTTCGTCAACTAAAAGTCTCAGGAGTGTTTTCTTAGTTTTATACTCAATTTATAGATGCAGTAGTTTTAGATGTAGAATTTCTTCCAATGCAGTGGTTGGGCATGTGCGCATTGCGCCAGTGATGCATATACATGCTAGTCTTTGTAGGGAGTTTAATTCCCTCGTGACTGTGACTTGTATCGCCCTCTCTCCCCATGCGACTATGCCATATAGTAACATCGGCTTTACTACCATATTATATAGCCACGGCATGGTTTTCGGATTGCATTCCCACGATTTTCAGGCCAACTTCCTGCACACAAGTATTGCCTTGGTGCATTTTCGTACACCTTCCTCTGTGTGCTTTTTCCATAGAAGTTTACTATCTACAGTTAGTTCTAAGTATTTAACTTCCTTGCTAACCATTACTACTACCCCTCCGAGTATGATTTCCTTTAGTCTAGGCAGCTTATAATTCCTAGTAAATGGTATAATGACTGTTTTGGTGGGGTTAATGTTGAGTCCCACCTCCCTGCACCAGTCCTGTGTAATTTTGAGACCTCTGTTGATTACATCACAGAGCGTTTAATAAAATTTTCACTTGCCATACTGACTATGCCATCCGCATTGTCCTGGCAACCTGTTCCATAGTCACTCAGCTCACTAAGTAGGCCGTCTACAACTAGACTCCATAGTACGGGCGGTAGAACTCCTCCTTATGCACAATGTTTTACTGTTTATATTCTGACGATATTCTAAATGTCTCAGCTGTTCTTTTTCTCAACAATGAGTTTGTCCAGTTCACTACAATTGGATCTACTCCCCTCTCTACTTGTGCGTTACAATTTATTGCGTGATTGGTGTTATCAAACGTTCCTTCTATGTCCAAAAAGGCACACATTGTGACCTCTTTGTGTTCAAGGGATGTTTCAATTACTCCCGTTAGATTCAGCAGTGCAGTGCCGGTTGATCTGCCCGCCGTATATGCATTTTGGTTCCGATGTAAGGGAATATTGGAAATATTCCTTCTACTCCAGTATATTTGAAGAAGATCGGTTTAGAGAAAATCATATGTACCTCCTGAAAAATGTGTATCCAGGAGCAACTTGATTTTCTATTCCTCATTTTCCGTAAAGGAATTATCTGGTCTACGGAGTGAGATATTCGCATCGGTTTCCATCTTGACCATTAAACGATAAATTCGAACGGCTGATGCAGTGGATGTTATGCCTTCGCAGAAAGATCTGTAATTTCTGCAATTAGCTTTCCTTATCTCTTTATTATATAGAGTAAGTTCAGTGGTATAACTTTTCCATTGATTTGATCTTTTAAAAAGTTAAAAAGTCTTCTAAATTTTATCTTCAGTTTCTGAAGCCGCTCATTCCACCATGGGGAGTTCCATTCAATAGAACATGTGGTTTCGAATGCTATCATGATACCTACATTCAGATTCTCTACAGCCTGCTCTAATTCAAGAGAGAGTTTTGGAAGTTTGACTCTCTTTCCAACCATCGCAGCATATAGCTGCTTCGCATAATTCCCCCAGTTAGTCTTGCCGGGATTTCTTCTTGTTTCATGGGATGATGTACTCCCATCTATTTCAAATTAAGTTAGTCGATGATCGGACATGGAGGGTTCCTGTGACACGTGCCATCTCCTAATATAGGGACAGACTACTGAAAGTTAAGTATAAAACCTCTTGCCCATTCTTAGTGCCAAAGGTTGGTATGCACCCTTCATTAATAACTGTATCTACTTACACTGGTGTTCAGGCCACCAGTTTGGGCTTTTTGTGCAGCAGCAGCCACGGCAGAAACTGCAGCAGTTGACGGTCGGTCGTCATGTCGTGCTCTTGCAGCGTATATTCGACTTTTCTTCTCGCGTTTTGTTCGCTCTCTTGCTAGCCAACCGTGGTGGCTGCACCACAGTTTCCAGGTATCGTACAAAATTTATTTTGACCTATATTTTTTTAAGTACGGATGGTTCAGCTTAGCATTCATTTGGAAGGTATTCAAAACACCCAACCAGCAATCGCATGTCGAAAAATATTAAGCCGGTTGGGCATAGTAGCCAATTGAAATTTGAAATTTCTCGCCAAAATTCGCCATTCTGAAAAAATTTGTAGAACAAAAGTTTATAAGTTTTTTGTGTACTAAAATCATCTATCAACAAAATTAAGATTTTTTAAATTCAAACAAACAAATTATGTATTTCATTAGTTCGTCATAAATTTTAATCTTTGGAGCCGGTGGACCGATTTTCCTGATCTTGAGCTCGTTGGACAAGAGTTTGATCAAGTTAAGTCAAGGATAATCTAAATGTCGCAAGTTTGAAGTCTCTAGCTCTTATAGTTCTTGACATCTGTTGTCTCATACACAAATTCCGATGCTATTAAACCGTTTGCCCGTAGTTTCCAAGAGAAATCTCTTTTTCGACTGGGTTAATCCGATTTTATATTTTTTAACATTTTCTGAATGTAAAATAGTGATATGGTTTCTGAGAGGCCGAGATTAGGCCATCGGTCGGCTTTGCTCGCTCGAGGCCACCTGCAAATACGATTCGAAAATATGCAATCCCTGACAGCAGCGGGACCTGCGATAGATTGCGGAGCTGACGAAGTGGTTATGGGTCCTGCTTCTAAAGCCTAGTGTCATACAATCCTATCGCATCCAAACTCAGATGCTAGCCTCTGTGATTTCACTCATGTATCCTTCAAAATCTCTATTCGTCATCTCACACCTGGAATGGGCTACAAAAGAACTAGGAGAACTTTCAACAAAGCTAAGGGGAACAACTCGGAAGCAGACTGGTTCCAATACAAGGCATTTCTGAGTGATTACAAGAATGTAACAAGAATAAGTAAAAGAAGCACGTGGGAGAATTTATATTTTTAATTTATTTTTTAAGTTATTTAAGTTTTTTATTTAAGATATCTTAAAAAATCAGACAATACTTCGACGTGAGGAATCTTTGAACTTGTTAATGTAAACTCACTTTTCAAGATGTGCATCCAAAAGACATAACATTTCCACAGGGACTATTAACTCATTCTAGCTTATCATGTCCCCAGAACTGTATGAAATATTACCGGCTCAACTACAAAACACCTTTAAAAATGTGGAAAAAAGGCGGAACCTACATTCTAAGCCAGAGACCCAACTGTTGGTTGGAAAGTGCTTTTCATTCGCAAAGCGGGCAAGGCATGCATGTCATAACGAGAAGTCCCTGTAATTTAGTATACACCTTCTTTGGATGATAAGGCACAATGAAATCGAAGGAAATTGTAGAGCAGACAAGCTTGCAAGACGGGGTACCATCGCTTAAATCAGTTATGGGTAAACGTCCACACACTGTTTTAGGATCAGCTCTTCTCATTGAACACAACGACTCTAAGCAGGGGGGTTTGTTAATATAATGCACTGTGAGAAATGATTAACTAACAGCAAATATACTTAAGTACTTAAGTATCAGGGAACTGCAAGTGCTGTATTTTTTAAGACTTAGCGTATACGCACAGAAAACGTGTCGTGTGTATTACGTAGAATTGGGCACGGCCCGTGTTTTTTTTTTCGTAACCCACGGACCTCTGCTTGAAAAAAACTCATAATCTAATTCAGATTTTTTTTGCCGGTGGCACGAAAAGGGCCGAAATTCACAAAAGGCACGAACAAATCTGAAAAGGCCCGACGTAAGGCATATTTTACATTAACCAGGGAATAAAAGTGGTTTTGGTTCTGGTTCTGGTTTCTCGACATCTTCATCTCCCGACCCAGTTGCTGATATCGTTTTTGATCAGTCCGTGAAGAAAATATAATCGAACATCTCCAATATATCTTCTGGATTGGTTCATTCAGACATAAAGGAAAATCTAATATTCTTCTTATTTCCGAAACTGACATGTACACCAGGTTATCTGCGGCCAACAAAAACAATGGGCATTGTTTCTGCAGATTCTTCTGTGTCCTATGTCAGTTTCGTCATACTAGACTCCGATTGATCTAAGTCTGCATGCAGATATCCAGTTGAGAAGATTAAGCAGAATGATAGTAGCTTTACCCGAAGTGATACTCATTCCACATATAATGTCCAAAAATACGGTTATCTGAAGTATGTTCAGTAGAACATTAAAGTAGAACCAGTTTCCTCCGCCTCCAGACTACTGAATTATATTTCTTTAGGACCTTGAGTAGCATGCTACTATCAAATGGCCCAACGACACCAGGACTAGCCCTGTCCCACAACTACAGACTAAGGTCATCAGCTATTTTAATTTTTATTTAAACAAAACATAACTTAAAACTATAAGTTTATGATAAAACAATTATTTTCTTATACGTTTAGTAGTAGCACTAACCATACAATATTATTATTATTCTTTGCTTAATGGTAGTAGTTTAGTAGTTTGTTGTTATAATCACTATCGCACTGTAAGAAGCACGCGCAAAGCTTACTAAATTCGGCGAATAAGACCCAAAGGGCCGTTTTCACGACTTACCGATAAATAAGAAAATACGAAACTGCAAGATATGCTATAGGCGGAATAATATTAGGTAGTGCATGTCACGACATCACAATTATAATAAATCAAATTTGAGTAGTCCTGGAGAATATTAGAAGAGGTGGACAGTCCAATTGCAAAAACGTAAACACAATAAAATTATAAATTAGCAGAAAAAAAATGGATGAGAGTGAGCGCTGTAGAAAAATACGAGCCAATCTATGAATGTAATGTGCACGTTTGCATTTAAAATTTTAATACAAAATTTCAATTTTGTTTGTTTTCATTTTGCATTGGTTTTTTATCGAACGAGTTGGCAATTCACTTTGCAAAAAATTCTGATAAATTTACCGGCTCGAGGAATAAAAGCCATAAAAGTTTTGAACAACGTGAAATTTGAAACGCAAATAGTTATTCGAGGAGGGACAAAATGCTTAATTGGTTTATGAGAGACATTGAATAAAATCATATTTGAAATGAAGGCTGAATTAGTTTGGCTAGATGTAACAATATGACGAAACAATACACTCAGCTTTAAATTTTTTTTATTTTTTTATTTTATTTTATTTACAATCTATCTGGGGATAATAAGTAAATTTTATTAGCGAGGATAATTACAGAGGATTTTTACATGTTGGCATATGAACTACCACTCTTTAGGTGGCCTAAAGGGAAGGTCGAGTGGATGATGTGTTTTCAAACGACGACTGTGCTGGCTATTGTCGAGAAGGTTTACGGCCAAAGGGTTGCGGTGTCGAGCAAAACTGTCAAGGTACTCCTGGATGAATCTTTTCACTTGGTCAGTGACACTTGGAATGCCAAGGTCCTTATGGATCACCTGATTCTTGATGTACTATGGTGCTTTGACCAATCTTCGCATAGTAATGTTTTGAAATTGTTGTAGTATTTCAATGTTGGATGTTGAGGCTGTGCCCCACAGCTGAATACCATAAGTCCATATGGGTTTGAGTAAGGCCTTATAGAGCAAGACTTTATTTCTCAGATTCAGTTGAGATCTGTAGCCGAAAACTTAGCTTTAAATGACAGCTTTTTTTATAATTGAACATAAAGTATCATAGTTAATCAATGGTCTTTCTCTAAAGCCCTGGGTTTGATCTGCGTTCGTATGAGATTGAGTTTTAACATGCATCAACGATGCGCAAGTCGCTATATTACCAGCGGGCGGTAACACAGTAGCCTGAATTCTCTTAACAGAGTTCAATCCTTGGCTGACATCTATCATGAATTTGTACCTTGTTAGTTTATAGTTATTCCTTCTATTCAAATATGGTCTGAGTGCGACAGCGCACATCGCTTCAACTCAGGATACGTGTATTCGTTAAGTACAAAACTCTTATCAGGAGTTCCTCTGAGGAAAAGGCATGTCCTATGTCAATGTAGTTTCATATTGGTAAAAATCAGTTATTCCTGTGAGGATAGGTCATAGATAATAGGTCATAGATGTCTTACACGTACTGTTTATATGTAACATAACCATTGATCAATTCCTAATTCCGAATCTCAAAGTATACATTCCGATATGTATTATTTAGTCAAAACCATCAGAAGATTTGAATGCGAGCCAAAAACTTTTCATATGATTTTATTCAACTAAAATTCGAGTTTAATGGACGGAGCAGTAAAAGATTTGTTGTGTCATAGCTGTAA
Organism: Leucophenga montana; assembly: GCA_035044765.1. Taxonomy (NCBI): domain Eukaryota; kingdom Metazoa; phylum Arthropoda; class Insecta; order Diptera; family Drosophilidae; genus Leucophenga; species Leucophenga montana. The sequence continues at coordinate 10,013 of JAWNNQ010001548.1, forward strand.
ATTCATCAAATAAAAAACATCTTGAAAAACAAAGTGTCGAAAGCCTACATGAAACTCATAATACTTCTGTTATTAATTTTGTGAGGAAAGATTTGGTTTTCCATTTGTATTTTTGGGATTAATTTTAATTTGTAATAAAGCATTCGTAAACGAAATCAAGCATGAAAAATAATAAACCGTTTAGCCACAGTATCCAATTCAAATCAAATTTTTTTTATTTTTTTGATCATGAAATGTTTTTATGAAAAACCCCTTGTTTCTTGTGTACTAAAATTCTGTTCAAATAATTTCTGGTTTCTTCAACGATTAACACACACACACGTGCAAGACATTTCATTAACTCGTCAAAAAAAGTTATGAATTTTTTTGTTGAACTCGTTAGATTCGTCTAAATACCAAAAATTAAAAAAAAAATAAGTTTGTGGCGGTATGTCCTCCACGAGGCTAAATACCTCTTTGGGGTGAGTATTTTCAACTCATTATATTTCGGACTGAGGTGATCCAATCTTGAAAGTACATGTTTTACCACACCGATGTTGGCTTTCGTCACTTTCATGTACTACCACATTGATCCACATTGATTATGAAGAGCCCTCACTTTGCTCCCTTATGTTTTTTCTAGTATTTAGATTATTGGAGTGAACTGTTTTGTATGAATTCATAGAAACATTTTATAGGCGATCAGACTTATTAAAACACACCCACCCTGATCTATAACTGCATACTCCTTCAAATCTGGCAACACTCTTAGGAGCTCAGCTGTTGAGGTTATTGTCATTGCCATAACTTAAAGTTAAACGACTTAAAAACAGACTATTAATTTGTTTGCTAGTCCATTAGCCTCTCGTGTGTAGCTATGGCATTTATACCATCTGTGACGCGTTTGACCTCGTCTATTATACGTATACTTGGTTGCAATCCCAGTCCGATGACTCTGCAGGGCACCAACACTTATCTACTTGGCACCGGTAAAAGGTTGGTGGCAGTGATGACAAGAGTAAACAAAGCCAAAGTTCAGTTTGACGTTTTATGTCTACTCATAATCATAATTTTCTAGTCTGCTATTATTGTTGTTGTGTGCTAAATATATAAATTTTTATTCATTTCGGCAGACGCATACTTATAGATACTGGTGATTCGGACGTGCCTCAGTACATTGAAGAGCTGAACGGTGTACTCAAGCAGGAACAGGCGTCGATATCAACAATTATACTCACACACTGGCACCATGATCATGTGGGTGGTGTAAAGGATATAGTTAGCAATAAATTGACGGATAACGGTAGGTGGATTTCATACAATTTTGTTGATAAAAAATGCGTGTCCTTGTCTCATGGGTGGTTGCCATATACAAGTAAACATAATTCTATTTTCGAAAATATTTTGTGCACCCCTATGTGTTAAAGTGAAACTCAATGCAGATTGTCGTGTTTTCAAATTTCGGCGCACGGATGCAACGGATGTGTGTCCCGAGATACCTCAGGATATACCTGTGCTTGAATTAAAAGATAAGCAGGAATTTGAGGTCGAAGGTGCCAAGGTGCGTATAGTGCATACACCGGGTCATACCACGGATCACGTGATTTTAACCACCGAAGATGGAACACTTTTCAGCGGTGACTGCATATTGGGTAATTAAATAATGTTTGATGAATTGGTAAAATGAAATGTATTACCTTATGTATGTTCAATTACAGGTGAGGGTACGGCCGTTTTCGAAGATTTGTACGAGTACATGCGCAGTCTGCATAAAATACTTGATATCAAACCGAGCGTCATCTATCCTGGTCATGGCAATATAATACAAAATCCAGTGGATAAAATCGAGTACTACATACATCATCGTAATCAACGCGAGCAACAGATATTAGACTTCTTTACACAGCGCCCAAATGAACGGTTGCAAGCAATGGACGTTGTCAAGGTGGTGTACAAAGAAACACCAGAGCAGCTTTGGCCGGCAGCAGCATACAATGTCGAACATCATCTGTCAAAGTTACTAAAAGAGCATAAGCTTAAATACGTCGGGGAATCAGATGATGGTGATAGCAAATACTATCAGTATCAAATGAGCAGCCCTTTATAAGATAAACTTTAAAGTGTTATGCCATTTTATATATTTGTATATTTTACAACAAGAATCTGTTTGCATGTTTATTAAAACTACTATATTTTGACATTATCTATTTAATTATTCAGGTTTGAACGTTATCGTTTCTTCTTTGAAACTGTGCACCTGCTCAAACCATATATCTTCGTTCTGCTGCTCCGATGTTGTGTCCTCGTATAACGTTGGGAATGGCAGTGCTGTTTTTGGTTTACGTAGCGGAAGTATTGTATCGTAGATGTAGACTAGCCCATTTGTTTCGCCGGGCACTGCGCTACCTTGAACCCACATAACATTGTACTTTGTGTTTATGCGCCAGATGCGTAGACCTTTGCTAATGCGCCACCGATTACCCATGTGTCCGGGCATTTTAGTGCCTGGCCAAACACGACCCTTTTCGCCACCACCGCCAATGTTGCCAGCACGTCTGTGCGTTTTTGTGACACCATGAGATGCAGGCATGCCCTTAAAGCCGTGACGCTTGACAACGCCCTGGAAGCCATGATCAACGCTGAACGCAAAATAACAGATCAGATATCTTATATCCAATAAAATATATAAACACGACTACTCACGTCTTGCCGCGTACATCGATGAAATCACCAATGCGAAAGTGACCCACATTAAGCGGCGTGCCTGGTGCAATCGCTGCTGTAGGTGATACTAAAAAGCGCGCAATGTTCGACTTTGGCATAACACCCGAATCTCGAAAAATACCACAGTAATCTTTTGTCAGTAGCGCAGGATTTGTGCTTTCGGCGCCCACAATGAGACAGCCAAATTTCGATATATTTGCAACTGTAGGTTTTTGAGCTGGCCGGTACTCCTCCGGTGGTATATACTTTATGACATGATTGTCGACTACTTGCAACAATGTCGTCCGTATCCTTTCACCAGACTTAAGCCACAGTGGATACTGACCAATTTTCCGCGCAATTAAACCTGTGCGACGCAACTCAGGCGCCCATGGCTGTGGCTCAAGCTCATTAGTTTTAATTAATTGACGTTGTTCGTATGTCTGCACGCCCTTAATAAGCGCCGGTGGCCCATACTGATCGTGCACTACCTCCTTGATGAAGTTTTGATTCTCCGCAGTTATATAGTCGTCGTGTATCTATCAAGCATAAAGTGTTCGAGTAAATACATATTTTTCAATTGAATACACATACGAACCGTGCGATTTTTACGAATAAACCAATATGGATTCCTAATACGTGGTCGATTCAGATGACCCTTCTCTCGTACTTGTGTAACCAACACAGGAACGCTGGATAGCCTACGAGGGAAAGCGGTGCGGTTTCATTTTGATTTTAAGGTTAGTGCTAGTTTCATAGAATTGCTCTACGAATATGTACATACCGCAACCGACCAAATTCAAAAATAACAGATTTCAACATGTTTTAGTTATGTAATGACGCGCCGCGCAAAGCGCACTTGTAACAAAATAAAATAAATAAATCTTATAAATGCACTAAACTCTGCTGAGGAGGCTATTAACAGTGCGGGAAAATACCGAATGGTAAAGTAGTGCTGCAAAACATGTACACCGGTATTGGCAATGAGATTGATGCAGTCTTTCACTATCATGTTTTCTTTCGGTCGCACTTACTCTTATACCAATTTGTACAAATCTGTTTGTACAAGTATTATAAGGTGTTTTATGTAGTAGATGGAAGCAGTATTGTTATAACGTCCTGTTTCCAATTTGTTTTAAGAGCGCGCGAACACAGAAAGCTGACTGCTTATCACTAAGCTGAACTATTTCAAGATGTGCGCACAGCTAGTTGAGCTGAAAATTTATTAGTTTCAAGGTTTATCATTTGTAGCAGAAGTATTATATAAATGAGCATATAATTCGTCTATAAAACGAGTTTTAGTAACGAAATAAAAAATTCGGTTGGCGAAGTTGGACGAATTTCGACCAATAGATAAACTTAGTCACTAAAAGAATCTTGAATATGATGAGACAAATTCTTTTTTGTTTTGTTTTAATTAGACCCTCGGATGGACGATTATGTTGACTGTAAAATGAACGTAACTGTAAAATGAACGTAACACATGGTAACATTCCCGCACGATTTTCGAAATAAATTTGCACCATTTGATAGCGTTGTTCTGGCGTTGGTCTATTTAGGATAAAATGGCAAACCAAACAATGCACAAATGACAGTAGCGCTGCCAGATCTGGCCAATTAACGACAGTTTATTCCCTGTCAGTAAACCGAATCCATAAAAAAACACTCTATATACTTTATGGGGTCTACGATGTCTCCTTTAAACCCGTTTTCCTGACTTGCTATAGGCATATTTTTCAGGCGTTATGCTAGTTTTCAATGTCACGATTCAATGTCTAATTAAGCCTATAACCGTAACGCCGAGTTCGGCGAGCCGATAAATTTATCAGAATTTTTTGCAAAGTGACCTGCCAACTCGATCGATAAAAAACCAATGCAAAATGAAAACAAACTAAATTGAAATTTTGTATTCAAATTTTAAAGGCAAACGTGCACATTATATTCAAAGATTGGCTCGTATTTTTCTACAGCGCTCACTCTCATCCATTTTTTTTTCTGTTAATTTATAATTTTATTGTGTTTACGTTTTCGCAATTGGACTGTCCACCTCTTTTAATATTCTCCAGGACTACTCAAAATTGATATATTATAATTGTGATGTCGTAACATGCACTACTCAATATTATTCCGCCTATAGCATATCTTGCCGTTTCGTATTTTCTTATTTATCGGTAAGTCGTGAGAACGGCCCTTAATGCGTTACAAACTTTTTGACAAATAAAAGAAATAAGTGCAACCGGTTTTTGTATGGGAGCAATACCTTCCAATTGCCACATCAATGCCATTACTACAAATATGTTTTTTTCCTTCAAAGTCTCCAATCAATAATCATACCAGTATCTCAAAGTTTGAGTTAATAGGATGCATATAAACACGCAGTCGAACATATGGACTTGGCTTGTACGACTCGCCTTATCGAACAATATACTTTATGGGATCCACAATACTTATTTTGAGAATCCACATGGTAATGTAATAGTTCTTTATCAGAATTCTTTAAGAGTATAAAAATAAATTACAAAACTAAACGGATTGGGTTATAACGCAGTATTTGGAACCTTAAACAGTTCTGTTAAATTTGCCTGTTTTAAACTGTTTCTTTTTTTTTTTTTCAATATAAAACAAAAAATACAAAATCACAAACATAAGAGCTATTGTGAAAGATTCGTCATAGAATAAATACATATACTATTCTATTACAATAAATGTATTTATTTATTTTATAGTTGTTCTTATAAATAAAACATAAACAAAACATTGAAATCAAACCATTGTGCTGCAAAATATTACAAATACAACATATATTCATGTTTACTTTAAATTCAGTATTGAAATGATATTTTAATTTGTCAGCACTAATAACGTCGTGCGTTTACCAATACTCATCATAGTAACCGTTTGCAATACTTTTATATGGTGCACGTAACATTTGCAGCACTGCTCAAAATAGCTTAGTTATTACCACCAATAGTGAAATATCGTACACATCTCCAAAAAGATTTTGTGTGTTAAATATACCATTAATTGTTGTTCATAATTTTTTGTGTGACGGACAAATTCCGGGTGCAACATAATTTTGGCTCGCTAAATCCTTACAAAAATCTAACACTAGTGGGCAGTACAGCGTAGGCGTACTCTAGCGAAAATGGCGTTGAAAGTGTTGGTTGGACAAAGTAAGTGGAAAAGGAGTCAGATAAATGATTAACTATTAGCTAAATAGAAAATTTATTCATAAACATACACAAATATGCGCCATTAAACGCTGCAAGTGTTTAAGTGAATTGTACAGTGCTTCGTATTTGATACCAGTGAGCCCTGGAATTATTACGCTGACATTAATCAATTAAATTCCAGTAGAGCAGTGTAGGCGCTTATATGCAAATGTATTGCGTTTGGTTTTTATTTGTTTCATAAATCCGCACTAAAAGCAAAACGCACAAACTACAATTTTTGCGCAGTACATTATCGATTTTCCAATAATAAACGCCCCATTATCGCCTGCGCGGCCACCTACATTAAAGCGGCATCTTAGCGCCACACAGTGTCACCCACCCACTGTCTTGTTTTGTTGTTTTTGTGCTTACCATGGGGGTGACCTTTTTCGATTGAGGTCGCTGCTGCCTGTGCTTATTGTAATTTTTTTTTTTTTTTTTTTGGCTTGGGCTTAACTACTCCTACGCTATCTCCCCTTTTTGTGGTTTACCTTTTCTTAGACAAAGCGAAGGTGACACTGAAATTTGAATGTGTGTAGAATGTTATTCCCCATTCCGACGTCACAAACTTATCCAATTTGTTATTTTGCTGTTTTTTTTTTTACTATTATTACGAATACATATGCACATTTTTGTTTTTGCTATGTGGCTTTTAGTTGTTATGTACAATAATTGTATATTTATGAGCGGTGATGAACAGGTCGCAATGAGTCATATATTATCGCTCTGAGTAATACACACACACACACACACACACACACATCTTGCGGTTGGCACTTTTTGTTTATCTAAACACACTACACAACATACATTGATTCTATATGCAGCTCTGATTGATTTACATATACATATGTACATATTTGATGCACAGGCAAATAGTCGGTATCCAATTGCACCATACTTACATATGTAACATGTCAATTGATTATAAGTATTCTATCTTGAAATCGCTGAGTAATATCCTCGTTCTCTACATGAAGCATTAATATCAGACAGTAGCTTTAATCAGATACAAAAAGTGTATCCACTTTAATTTTGCATTTAAAGCAAGCTATATTTATCTCTACAAATCACTTTACCTGGCATGTTTGTAAACAAAAGTTCATTTATTAACCAGTTAAAGTGAATTTGTAAGATATAGGAGTACATATATACATACATACATCCTTTATACGAGAATATATTCAATTCTATTTAAATTCATTATGTACTTTTGCGTGTTACTTAAATCATAAAAGCAGCGATAGCGCATATTTTTATTTTACCATTTCTTGAAATGCTTTCGTGAATTCGGCTCTCATATAAACGTACTGATATTGAAAGTTTGTATACTTGTACATACAGAAATAAACAGAAAATTGTAATAGTTTTTCCAAGCTTGTTTATAAACAACAAACTATATATAAATGAATATCTAATTTTATCATGTTTTTATTTCAATAAAAATATTACGAGTTTTTTATGCCATTCACACATAGTGTGAAATGGTATTATCAGTTTGTCTGAAAGTTTGTAACGCATTATAGGAGCCATCGTAGACCCCATAAAGTATATATATACTTGATCAGCTCGACGAATCGATCTAGCCATGTCCGTGTTGTTGCGCATTTTTTGGGGACCAATTTTTATGCTATCCAGTTGAAATTTTGCACATATATTTCTTTTTAATGTAGTTTAATAGAGTATCAAGATTGACCTACCACGCCCACTATTTGGGATAGCTCCCATACAAACCTACTGCCCTCTTTTGACTTTTTGTAAGAAAACTTCTTTATTATAGTCTATATTAGGTTGAAATGCCATGTGGCGCCTTTTTATGGTCAGCCGCTTAACATACATAGACTAACGGGCGTAGCCCCCCCCACTATTTGGGGTAGCTCCCATACAAACCTACTGTCCACTTTTGACTTTTTGTAAGAAAAACAGCCGCTTAACATACATAGACAATTGGGCGTGGCCCGCCCACTTTTTGAGGTAGCCCCCATACAAACCCACCGTGCAATTTTGTGTTTTTTATAAAAAAAATCCTTCATTTAGATCAATATAAGCTTGCAATTTGATTTTGTGGATTTTAATGGACAACCGCTTCATATACATATACAAAGGGGCGTGTCCCGCCCACTTTTTGAGGTAGTCCCATATAAACCCACAGTTCACTTTTATGCATTTGTATGGAAAACGTCAATATCAACTTGAAAATATAAACTCGATATGGCGCAATCTTACATATTACTACATCGCTGCATACACATCCCCATCCCTCATAAACCCCCACTTTTATGTATTACAATACTATTTAAAGTTTCGTGTGAATGGTATTAGAGCTCCGGTTCAACCGAAGTTAACGTTTTTTCTTGTTTTTAATTAAATTTTATTACAAACTGTTTCGCCATCAAATGTTTAATCATGTTTATGACATGTTTTATTTATTGATGTTTTTATTTATTATTAGTTGCTGTGTAATTTTTTTTATAAAACTCCTTAGTTTGAGTGTTGCATTAGTTTAAGTATTCGAAATCTTGGAGCACATATGTATATGATGATTGATTTTCTGTTCAGCGTACATTATGCCATGCTTGACAAAAAATAATTTCTAGTTAATTCATTTCTGTAATACAATATAGCTGCGTAGTTTTTGCTGCAATTTTCCATGAGGTGTCCTTTTTCTAGTCTTCACACATATTGTTTTATATTTTTTCAATGCAACACATAAAAGGAAGTAAGGGAGGTCCCATTAAGAATAACTATATAATACATGTCTGTCTGTTTGCAGTCTGTAAATTCGCAAACTAGTCCCTCAGTTTTTGAGATAGCGGTTTGAAAGTTTGTATAGAATAAGGTTTGTAAGTAGAAGCAACAGATCTGTGAACATGAAAGTGACATAGCCGAATCGATCAAGCCATGTGATATTGCATGGCTCCTATACAAATCCTGATCATATTTTTTTTACTGTATTGAAAAATGCTTGCTGCAAACAAACACAAAGAATAAGTGTTTTTTTTTTTTTTTTTTACCAAAAACGAGTACTTATGTAAAACAAAAAACAAAAAAAAATCGGAGATCCCATAAAGTATATATAGTATACGAGGCATATTCAGAAAGTAAGTGTACTGAATTTTTGTATGTTTTAAAATTTTTTATTTAAACCAAAAAAATTACGTGATACTTTAGTACATAATGTAAGCTATTTTTCGACATAGTCACCATTCCTCGCAATGCAGGTGGTGAAGCGGGGTATCAATTTTTTGATACCTTCCTCGAAGTAGTTTCCCGTCAACCACCTCGCGGACAGTTTCCGATATCCGAGGGTTTCTGTGATTGTTTCGTGTATTAGAGATCTGGAGATTTGCGAAAACATCGCAGAAAGTTCATCCACAGTCAATTTGCGATTGTCACGAAGCGCATTTTCGATTTTTTTCCACAATTTCGTTAGACACAATTGAAGATCTTCCGCTCCTCTGATCATCATGCACAGACGTACGACCGTTTTTAAACTCGTTTTACTACTTGTACACACTCATACGATTCATAGCTTTATCACCATATGCAGTTTTTACCTCATTATAAATCTCAAACGGAGGTTTTCCCTTCCAAACGAGATAACGGATGGCGCCGCGTATTTCGCACTTGGCGGGAGACTGGATTGATATTGTTCACGAAACTTGTTGTCGCGTCGACAATTCTCAACGTACTGACAGAGGAGAAGTCAGGCTACAAGATAAATCAAACTAACCATGTACGTTTGTCTCCTGTCTGTATGAATCAAAACTAATCCTTCAGTTTTAAATATATTGATCTGAAGTCGGGTATGGAGACGTTTTATGTGTCTACTCTGAAAATATATCACAACTACTATGCCACGCCCACTTTTAGGTGTAGATCCCATTCACTATACACATTTTTTTTTTGTGCAAAACTCCTAATAACAGTTAATATTAACTTGATATGGTGAATGCAAGCTTCACATAGTTATGAGATAACCAACTTAAAAATGAAGTGAATGCGTGTGAAGAGTATTGAAGCTTCAGTTGACTTTTAAAGCTTTAATTTAACAATTTATTTTAAAGCTTTCATTTAACTTAAAATGTATGTTGGTTTCTTTGTTATGTTTTAATTTTTTAACTCCACATTGACCCACTTCTACTGATCGGATTCAGCTGAAATTTGGCATGCATATATGATTCCCATGACAATACAATATAATATACCTTTTCTTAGTTAAGTTTTATTGAAGGAGCCAATATGATGGTAAAAATGAAGAATAAGTAAATTAATGAAAAACAAAACATTTCCCAGCAAGTATGTTTGCTCATTTCAATACATTAAAATGAATGCTTATTTTTGTAAATTTTTCTCACTAATTTATTTAAGCTTTTTTTAAACACTGATACACAGTGTTCAATGGTATTATCATTTTGTCTGCAAGCTTGCAACGCATTAAAGGACGAGACGAGTCAATCTAGCTATGTCCGTCTGGATTTTGTTATGCATTTTTTGGGGAGCAATTTTTTATGTTAATTAAGTTGTAAATTGATATCTAGAATTGTTTTTATTGCAGTCAAATAGAGTATCAAAATTGGCCCGCCACGTCCAATTTTCGGAGTAGCCCCCATATAACTCCCTTCCCCCACTATTACAAACTGTTTTATTGTGGTCAATATAAACTTAATAATTGATATGGTAGCTTCTAATGGACGGATGCTTCACACATACATCACTTTTTAGGCTAATATCCGTACAAACCAACCGTTCACTCTTGTGTTTTTGTAGAAAACTTCTTTACTTAAATCAATATTAGCTTGAAATTCGATGTGGTAGCTTTTTATGGATAGCCGCTTCATATACATATACTAATGGGCGTCTCCCTCCCACTTTTTGGGGTAGCCCCCATACAAACCAATCGCCCATTTATGTGCTGTTGTATGAAAAACTTCTTTAATTAAGTAAATTTTAGCTTGACATTCGAATGTTATTGCTGCAACTTCGTTTTCGTTGTTTTTATATACCTTTAGTTAAAAAGTAACTACTGCCAACTAAAAGATGCTTACACGAGGTGGGGGGGGGGGCGTTGTGCTTTGGCTTACACTGCATATCATTTAATAAAAATGGTTAAGTTTCAATAAAATTCTACATTCTTCCAGAAATTATGAACGAGGTGGTGAAGTACAAACCGCCACCACCGAAGAAGGCCGGCGCTGCGGCCGCTGCTGCAGCTAAAGCAGGTGGCGTGGAATGGAGGGTACTCGTCGTGGATAAGCTCGGCATGCGCATGGTATCCGCGTGCACTAAGATGCACGAGATCAGCGCTGAAGGAATTACTCGTAAGTGACGAATGGGATCATATTAACAAATAAAGTTACATTTCAAAACATTTTATAATTTTTCTTTCAATTCTTAGTTGTTGAAGACATCAACAAGAAACGCGAGCCGTTACCAACGATGGATGCTATCTATTTAATAACACCATCGGATGAGTCTGTGCGTTCATTGATACGGGACTTTGAGAATCCGGCGCGGCCAATGTACCGGTACGCCCATGTCTTCTTTACCGAGGGTATGTAATATATGTATCTTCATTCCCGCCAGGACAGTATTGCAATACTAAGCTAATTAAAAGTAGTTTTATATGTGATTTTTATTTAGTTTCAATTTTTTTTTTTTTTTTTGTTTAGTTTGTATCTTTATTTTTAATTTATTTATTTTAATTTTGTATCAATTTTGTTTTCTTTTCCCTTATGTTATCTGCTATTTTTGCGAAAACTGCGCGTGTTCATCGTTTCTACAAATAAGCAATACCGCAAAGAATATTTGAAATGCTACAATCGCACAAAGACATTTGTCGTAGATATATACGCACATGTAAAGAGATTAATATTGCATTTTTGGCGTACGAAGATCAGGTACTGAGTAAACAAAGTAAAATAAATATACTTTATATGAAATATGTCTGATTCATGCTTAAAGCATTCAGTTCTAACTTACACATTTTTTTCTAAATATACAAATGTTCAATAACGCTTTATCATTTCATTTTGTTTGTTAACTTTCAAGTTGAAAATAATGTTTCTTTTAAAACCGTGTAACCGAGAGAACGTTCAAAATTTTTTAACTGCGTTTGTCTATTTAAGACGTATTACGAATGTTTATGGTTATAAGAGCGAAATTCAAATGTTGTTTAAAAAAATGGTATCTGTATCTTTCCGTCACTCTCGTCCTATAATTTTCATATTCAAGCTTATTTTTGTTATAATTGTTTTTATTGTCTTAATGTTTTTAATACGTATATATATATATATATATATATATATATATATATATATATATATATATATATATATATATATATATATATATATATATATATATATATATATATATATATATATATATATATATATATATATATATATATATATATATATATATATATATATATATATATATATATATATATATATATATATATATATATATATATATATATATTTATTTATTTTATACTCTTCACACATCACGTCGTAAAGCAGTCAAAGCCCATAAGTATGTATGCATATATATGTATGATATATCTATATCGACTACAGTCGAGTGTCCATCCCCGTCTGTCCGTCCGCCCTTTGTCCATGTATATTAATATGTCTTTCGATTTTGTAACATACTGACAAACTAATTCCTTTAAATTTACTATTTCTATATATCGGAATATATATATATATATATATATATATATATCTCTCTCTCTCTCTCTCTCTCTCTCTCTCTCTCTCTCTCTCTCTCTCTCTCTCTCTCTATATATATATATATATATATATATATATATATATATATATATATATATATATATATATATATATATATATATATATATATATATATATATATATATATATATATATATATATATATATATATATATATATATATATATATATATATATATATATATATATCTCTCTCTCTCTCTCTATATATATATATATATATATATATATATATATATATATATATATATATATATATATATATATATATATATATATATATATATATATGTTATCGGAAAGTTCAAGTAGAGCTTGTAGTTGAAGAATATGATGCTCCGATTTGTTTGAAAGTTTAACTATTTACCAGACTACAAACTTTATTTTAAAGATTCAATAAAACTCCTAGAGTACTTAAAGGGTTTCGCATGAAAAATTTCATTATTGCAGAGACTTTGATTAATTAATCAGCAAACGAAAAATGACAATGCAAACATTTTACACTCATTGCGTTGGATATTTTTGTGCCGGCTCTTTAGAAATAAAAACTTAATTACCATGCTCTGATCGGGATAGGAACCGCGCTGCACCACGCTGGGTTGGTGCCACCTAATATAAATATTAGGTTAATATAGAGGTTTTTTAATGAACAAATTCATTGTTAATCAAGCTAAAAACTACTTATTATAATTTTTATTTCCAATTTCATTAAGTTTATCTGATATTAGTTTGCATCGGGGGCTACTGTATTATATAGGTACAACGTCGGACTTTTTTGGAACACATGAGAAGCTTATACTTATACGCTCACACATAGTGGTAAATAATCGATAATATTCCAATTTTGTTTGTGAGTTCGCCATTCCTTAAAAAAGTATTTGCCAAACTAGATCCTCAATGTTTGCGATAACGCTCTAAAACTTGATATAGGGACTTTTTATAATCAAAATTAGCACAAAGTGTGAAATTAACTTGACTAAAAGTTATACATCCAAAACAAAAAATATTTTGGTTTGTTACATTAAGCATTGGTTTTTTAATTCAAGCCAATGCTTTCAAATATTTCTTAAAAACAATTTTTATAAAAAGATGCATAACGATCCTGTCAAACAAATGTTCAGTCTGATACTGAATTACAAAGAGGTTGCTCACATTTATTTGCGGAAGTAGTAGGGTGTATTCAAATATTAAATAATACTAGGCATGCTTGGCAAAACGAACACTTGAATAATGTGGCCGACGGAACTCGTAAGTCGTTAACGAGTACGTTACTCTCAAAATGTACTAGAAGCACGCTAAAGTATCGATGCTGCAGAGATACTGCATTTCGTCATACAGCATATCGGCAAGTAGAACATCAACGAAATGCTGCTTGACGATCGCAACACCGCATCAAGCCGTACTATCGTACTTTGTAAAGAGAGCAAAAAATAATGCGATGCGTAAATACATAATTTTAATGATAATGAAAGAAAATAATCACGGGATGATTTGACTGATGATTTCCGCATGTGAAGTGTATTACAAACTTCGGGTTCACCGAAGTTAAAGTTTTTAAAATATAATTTGTTTTTTTTTTTTAAACATATCTTAAAATATATGCAAAAAGTATAACTGAAATTTATTACAGTCACTTAGCGTCGGGTAAGATGTTATATCAAGTGCGCAATATTCAATTTGTAGTTTTGTTAATTAAATTACAGAATAGAAAAAAAAATGATTATTTATAATACAATGCGCTCGCTTACTAGCAGCTAAACTGCTTTTTTTTTCAACAAATTCTAGTAAATTTTAGATGCACAGCTTCTATATGTATGCGTAAGCAAAGACAGCGCGCAGGAAGCTTGATATATGTATTACGTATTTTTTTATTAACTTTATTTTTTTTTTTTTTTTTTTTACTTAAATTTTCGCTCTACATTTGAATAATCTTAAAACAGAAATAATCAGGAATGATATAATTACAATCAAACAAACAAGAAAAATATTATATATAATTATTTATAGTTTGCCCGGAGGAATTATTTAACGATTTGTGTAAATCGTGCGCTGCAAGAAAGATCAAAACTCTAAAGGAGATTAATATTGCCTTTCTTCCATATGAATGTCAGGTGCGCTAAATAACTCAAACCAAAATTTTAAACCTAAAAAACTAAATATGTAACACACAAGAAAAATTTAGAAATGCAACTTCACGTCTAAAGTAGTTTTCAACATGTACAGTTAATACAATATAATAACAGAAGTGTTTTAACGGTATAGATTTTTTTACGCATAACTGTGTATCTCTCTTCGTGTTATCCTCTGTTTTTTTTACTCCACCTCTTTTCTATCTATACATAACTGTAAAAGTGGCTACTAACACTGATTAAACGCTTTCTATGCGTTGTGGGCGCGTGCTTTCTCTATCTTTCCCTCCCTATAACTGTTTATTGCCAGTGTTGCACAATAATTTTTATGAGAAAAAAAAAAAAAAAAACAAGGAAAATATTTAACTAAATGTTGTATGTGTATACTTTCTATTTCTAAATGTTGTAAATATGTATTTGTTTTGGCAAATTTAATTCATAAAGCCTTGTCTCTCTTACGCGATCTTCCACTGTCTTTTTCTCTCTGTGTCTAACTTGTTAGCACAATAATCTGAGAAAAACTCAAACAAGAATTTCCACAATTACTGAAAATAATAAATCTCCTTAAGTTTTGTTAAACTTGTTTTGTAGTGTTCAATTTAATGTATGTGAAATGTATACAGCAAAGCAAATCGTAACTAACCTAAAAAGTACAATCAACGATATGATATCATTATAAACAAACTAAAATTAAAAAAAAAATAAAAACATTATAAAAAATATATAGAAATAAACAAATAAAACTCTCAGAAGTACACTCTCCGAAGTACATGCAAACATGTGCAAGCACAAATGAATCCTACCCCTCATTTGTGCTTGGGCATGTTTTCTTCGGAGAGTTTCTCGCGGGCTATGTATATAAAACTCATAAATGTATTTTAAATTAACATATGTAAATGTCAAGTTGAGTGACTGCAGTTTTTTTTTCAAATGTATTTAACTGTTTAAATATACAAACATACATATGTACATTGTATATAGTAATGGAACTTAGTAGTCAATTTTGAATCAATGTGCTGTTTGAATGTGTAATACCTACAAAATGACCGTAGTTTTAATTACTCTTAAGGATAAATGAGCGAATTTAATATTTATGTATATGTAAGTATGCACTTACATAATTTGGGGGGAACTCTAAAAAAAACGAGATAAAACAAGGCGATAAGACAAGGGGGGGGGGACCTTCCTCAGTTCCCTTCCCATGTATCCGCCAATGCTTTACTAGAGTACGCTTAAAACTAAGTATTGTATGTATGAGAGACTTTTTAATTTGATTTGACTTCAAAATCTAATTTAATGTTATATTACATCATAAATCTGTACAATTACAATGTCATAATTTAAAATATTGTATATATAGTCATATAATTACAATATCATACAGTTCTCACACAAATGTACTTGGAATAGATATACAACATTTTATATATACAATATTGGTAGCTCCGAAACGTTAAGTTCCTCAAAAGAACTTCGAAAGTGTGTCAGATAAAATGACTAATGTAAGTGGCCTAGTTTATATATAGTTTTATGACATTTATTCTATTGGAAGCGGAGTTATTACAGTTAGTCGTTATGTCCTTCAAGATGTCAGCACAACCTTTTGGTTGGCTTTCTACGTCCGCAAAACTTTTTCCTTTTATCAGAAAACGCATTTTTCCAAAAAGTAAAAGTCGCACTGTGCCGATGAGACGAATAAGGTTTTTGTTGTTGTTGTTGTTGTTGTAACAGCTTCGTGTGAGCTGTATCAGGAAATTATAGATACACAATTTATTATATATGAAATGAATGTAGTAGTGCAAAGCAATTTGTGAGTGTAAGAGAAAGACAGACTGAAATGCAACCTCAGTTCTAAAGGGCTCAATTGTGTCGGATGGGACGGGCAATTGAACAAATGAATAGTATCATGCGGTGATTGACCGCAATCAGGGTAGCAATTAGTATTGCTTATCCCAATTCTTTCCCTGCAGCACTCGAGCACAACGCTCCATCCGGATCTTAACTGTGCAAATTTCATCCTGGTGCTACGAGGGAGATGTTTTTCGCTCTCATTAATAGTCGGAGGTCTTCCACCTAATATAATATTGTCCCTATAAGAGCGTATGGCCTGTTCAGTTGCATGTGTATGCAATTGGACCCTTCATAGAAAATGCCGTAATCTAAAAGATCTGATTGCTTTGCAATGTACAAATTGTAACCTATTGTTGAACAAACCATGAACAGCTTTGTTTATGAGTAGACTCGATAGAATTCTGCCACTTCATGAAATATTACGATCAATATTTAATTTCATTTATCGAAAATTTTCGATGGAAATCCATCACACGCCTGTATGTAGTTTTCTTGTAGTTTAGTGTTCAAATTGAGAAAGGCATTTGTCTTTCTTGTCTTACTGTAAATAATTTAGCTTTGGCGAAGGTCAAATGAAAAATTTTCGAGGTGTAAAGTTGCTGAAAAAAATTTAGTTTGCGAAATTCGAACAATGTTTTCTAGTAATACACAATTTCCATTACTACTTACATAAATGTAATTCTTTAATTGATATATGTATGTATGTATGTATATAGTCACTCAACTTTTGCTTTCATCTATTCGTGCTTTGGAGCATTTCATCCACAGCTGTCATCATTTGTCAAATTGCATGTTTCTGCATGGCGAGATTAAAAAAAAAGAAAAGAAAAATTCTCAAACTCCAAACTTTATTGTATATATGTAAACCTTTTTCATGGAGTAATGGTGTTGGAACATTTCAATCCAAAAAGTGTTTTTTACGTCTTCTACTTCAATCTAAACTAATTCAACTAACACAAGCCCCAACACATTGTGCACTACAAACTCAACAAGAAAAAGAACAACATCCTCGCTAATTTTAAATTTTTCTTCATTCCTCCATCGGTCCATAATTCAACGTTGATCAATCGTTAATCTATTCATCAAAATATCACATAAACACATCACCAGGTATTTTCGCTCGATTCCCCGGACACTTTCCAGTGTCTGTACTCGCCAGCGTTCGCTTCGATACGCGGCAAACACATCGAACGCATAGCCGAGCAGATTGCGACACTGTGCGCCACGCTCGGCGAGTATCCGAATGTGCGTTATCGCTGCGACTGGGATCGCAACATCGATTTGGCTGCTTCGGTGCAGCAGAAGCTCGACGCTTACAAGGCCGATGAGCCAACGATGGGCGAAGGCCCCGAGAAGGCACGTTCGCAGTTATTGATACTCGATCGCGGCTTCGATTGTGTGTCGCCGTTGTTGCACGAGCTAACGCTCCAGGCCATGGCTTATGATCTTTTGCCAATTGTTAACGATGTGTATCGCTATACGCCAGGACCAAATCAACCGGAAAAGGAAGTGTTACTCGATGAGAACGATGATTTGTGGGTGGAATTGCGACATGAGCATATTGCCGTTGTCTCAACGCAGGTTACGCAGAATCTGAAGAAGTTTACCGAATCGAAACGCATGACTTCCAGTAAGTAATGCCACAAATCTGTATAGATTTTATTGATTACATTAAAAAAAAAAAATGCCTTTATATCATCGCAGCTGACAAGTCCTCTATGCGTGATTTGTCGCAGATGATCAAAAAGATGCCACAGTATCAAAAGGAATTATCGAAGTATTCGACACATTTGCACTTGGCTGAGGATTGCATGAAGTCGTATCAGGTATGTCGCGTGTACAAATATCTCAACAAGTTTCTCTTACTTATATGTCTATGCTAACAGAACTACGTCGACAAGTTATGCCGTGTTGAGCAAGATTTAGCTATGGGTACCGATGCCGAAGGTGAAAAGATCAAGGATCATATGCGCAACATTGTACCCATCTTGCTCGATCAAAACGTTTCCAACTATGATAAGGTGCGCATCATTGCGCTCTACGTCATGATCAAAAATGGTATTTCCGAGGAGAATCTAACCAAGCTGTTTACACATGCACAGCTGGCGCCCAAAGATCAGGATATGGTGCGCAATTTAAACTTCCTAGGCGTCAATGTCATTGCTGACGTAAGTTGTCTGGTCTACCTTACAAACTTTATGTCTACACGTTACTTATATAAATTTTTCTTTTCGCAATAGTCGCGCAAAAAGACCTATACTGTGCCGCGTAAGGAACGCATTACCGAGAGCACCTATCAGATGTCACGATGGACCCCTGTTATCAAGGACATCATGGAGGACTGCATCGAAGATAAACTTGATCAGCGTCATTTTCCCTTCCTCGAGGGACGTGCACAAAACACCAATTATCATGCACCGACCAGTGCACGTTACGGTCACTGGCATAAGGACAAAGCACAGACACAAGTGAAGAACGTGCCACGTCTAATAATCTTTATTACGGGCGGAGTTAGCATGTCGGAGATGCGTTGCGCGTACGAGGTGACAAACTCGGTAAAGAATTGGGAGGTGCTCGTTGGATCATCACATGTATTGTCACCGGAAATATTTATCAGCGATTTGGCCAGTCTTTCCAAGGAGGACTAATTGCAACAAATTCAACAACACGAAACACGTTAATTAATTGAATAGTTTGTTTGTATGTAGAAGTTGTCTTATATTTCTGTTACATGTTAGTAATACATGCATATATAGCTTAAAATCATTCATTCTATGGGTGTTGCAAGTGATTTAACTGATTGATATATATATATATATATATATATATATATATATATATATATATATATATATATATATATATATATATATATATATATAAACGTGTATTCTTTTTAGAAATCTTAATTGAATAATTTGTGCAATTGTAAAAGAAAAAAACTTTATTTTCTACATACAAGTATTTAAAGTGATTATATTTTGAAATTTGTAAAAGCTTAAAAACAACAATGTTATCTGCAACATCTCAAATATTATAAAATTAATTTATTAAATAAAATTGTTTAAACCACATTATGCTATACATTAAATATTGAGCGAATGATAAAATAATTGAAAAAAAAAACATAAAAAAAACAAATGTGTTAGTTGTGGAAAGTAAAAATGAAAATGATTGGAATTCAAGTATTCCTTATGTTATATTGAACACATTTATAGCTATAGTTTATATATACATAAAACATTAAACTATATGAATTTGAAAAAATTAAAACAAATCTATATACAATTTACTTATACACATATATACTATATACACTATTTAAATAGAAATGCAGTTTTATAGTAATTAAATAATATTATTATATTATATTTTTTAACTCTATATGTTCTATGTATACATATACATACAACATATATATATATATATATATATATATATATATATATATATATATATATATATATATATGCGTGTGTAATATTTCGCTTCTCTTTAAATGAAAACCAAAATATATTAAAACGGTTTGAGCAGTTTTGAATGTTATGCACAGACAATACTTGAGTATGTGCGTATTTTCAAACACAATGTAATAGCTAAATACTTATGGGTAAACATACAAAGAATGTAACACTAGCTTAACTTAATATGTGTTAAAATTTAAATGAACTGCACATAAACACGTAACAACTAATATTGTATTAATACACAAAACATTGAAACTATGAATAAAAACATTTTTATGTGTTGTATATGCATTATGCAGTAATTGATATATTTTCTAATAAAAAAATGAAAAACATTTACCACTAATTCAATACAACCACTTAATAAAAAACTGTACTACAAACTATTATATATACACACAGACACACACACACACACACACACATACACAAGTTAATTGACACTCTGTGACAGCATACACACGAAAGAAAGAGAGTGGCAACTGTCTGGAAGAATTCTCTTGAAAAAAAAAAATAAACAAAAAAATACAACATAAAATTGTTATATAACTAATTGTTATACATACCTAAATTTACAATTAAAAATAAATTATTTAGATTATAAAAAGATAAAACGAAATATGTATTCATGTCTCTGCCGTTTTATATACGTATAAATGCGTTTTTTTTTTTTTTTTGTTAAAAATATAAATATTAACAACAGGCGCCAGCTTTAAATAAAGTTTAGACAATTTGTTTTTACAAATAACATGAAAAATATACATAAAATATGCATAAAAATATATAGTAAGTATGTATATTTTTCCCATACCTTTCCATTTTTCAATTATATAATTTGTAATAATATTCCGAAAATTTTTGTACTTTATTTTTTTTTTTTATTTTTTATAAATTGTTTTTTTCTGTTAATATTTTTATACAATAAATATTTTCAATACCATAAAAATCTCTACTTTGTATATACATATATGAATAATGTTACGTACTTACATAAAACACATTAAATCTTACTTATGCCGCATCTGTAGCAGCACATACCTACTTCTGTAAAAACCCAGTCAGTCTGTCGAAGTGCTGCTAATTTTTATAATTTCTAAATCAAAGTATGCTTTAGCTGGGGTACTGGTATACATAGTCTTAAAAAAGCTGTTCTTCATTCAAATAATTTTTATTCATTGGTTTCAAAAGCATTCTGTTTCAAAGCGTTCTGGTTCGTTAGCCATTTTTTTTTTACATATGTAAATGCAGCTTTGTTGGCCACATAACAATAATAAACTCTACTCCCATTACCATGCACGGTGGCTTCATCAGTAGAATATAGTATAGTTAGTTTGTTCTTTCAGTTGTGCTTAGTTTTTCTACATTTTTATATGTTTTTTTTTTAGTTTTTTATAGAAATAGTGTACCTTAGGGATGATCCCATATATTAGTTGAAGCACTGATGATGGAATCCAATAGAAAATCAACATACTCTTAAATTTGCATAAGCATTTGCATGACAAATGAGCGAATAATTCTATACTACACCAAACTATTTCGATGATTCGTTTTTGGAGTTGGTTTTTTTTTTGGTTTTTTTTTTTTTTTTTTATTAAATTTAAAATTTAGTTTATATTTTGTTTTTACTTGTAGCATTTAAATTCAAGACACCATATATAGCTAAAGATTAGATTAACTTAATTAAAATCTTTAATAAGTAATATTTCTATTACATAAAACCATTTTTAGAATACAAAATTTTTTTTTTTTTTTTGTATACAATTATAAAAAATATTTTCAACTTCAACATAGAGTAAAAAAAAAAAAGAAACTGCAAGTTTTTACGCCGAAATGATTCTAACGATTTATATTACATATAATTAAATGCTTTTCAATAACAGTTAAATATAACACTCACTTTTAAATATATATTAAATATAACTATATATACACGTATTCAATACAGTCAAAAACATATTTTTAAATAATTCCAATGCTCTTAAAATACAAGAAAAACTTAGAACTTAAATTAAACGTTCCAAAAACCAATTTAATGACAACGACATCAATACAAAACTGCATAGCAAAAGTTTTTTCGTATTGCATGCGAAATGCTAATAACAACTGCGTTCAAGGATGGGCGTAATTTGCTAAACAATATGTAACAAGAACAACAGCCTGGGGATCACTAGCCGATTACGTGACAATCTGCGTGCATGCGCCAAAACCATGCTATGCGTTTGCCCAACAACAATGATGTACATTAAATATACTATATATAAAAAAAAAAAAAAAGAAAAGAAAAACAATAAACAAAAAAAATAGTAAAATTATACAAAAATTAGTATTATATTAATATTTAAATGTTTATTGCTTGTTAAATAAATCAAATGGAAGAACTATAAACTCTCAACCAAATAAGAAGAGGAAATTGATAACCAACAACAACATCCAATTGTATACTTAATATTGTAAACTTAAAAAATTAGCATTAATTAAAAAAAATATAACTATATAAAAAAAAAAAACACTTGCATATTAAACAATTTTCACAACAATTACTTTATGAAATAAATCGCAACATTCAAAAATTCCATATATAAATTCTTAAAACTTAAAAAAAAACATTAAATATATATAGTATAAATTATTAATTATTAAAAATAATAATGTAGTGAAATTTTAAATTAAACTATATACTATGATAAATAAATGAGAAGATGATGGAAAAATTACACGAACAGAAAAACTTTTTGAGGGAATTCTATAAATTGCTGTCAATTTATTAACAAAAAATTATTATTAAATGTAAAACATTAAATATAAAAATTAAAATATATTCATTTATATACATATATACTATATACATATATACATATATACTATATATCTATATATATATATATATATATATATATATATATATATATATATATATATATATATATATATATATATATATATATATATATATATATATATTTTTTTTTTTATATATATATATATATATATATATATATATATATATATATATTTATATATATATATATATATATATATATATATATATATATATATATATATATATATATATATATATATATATATATATATATATATATATATATATATATATATATATATATATATATATATATATATATATATATATATATATATATATATATATATATATATATATATATACATATATACATATACATATATATATATATATATGAATTATACAAAAGTAGTTTATATTATATAATAACTAATAAGCGAACAATTAATTAAACCAAATCCAACAAGTTGTGTAAGTTTTTTCTTTTTTAATTCATATTACTATTATTATTATTATTATTATTATTTACTGCAATAAATAAATGGAAAAACAAGAAAAAACGTTAACTTCGGTTGAACCGAAGCTCTAATACCATTCACACGAAATTTTATATAGTATTGTAAAACATAAATGTGGGTGTCTAAATTAGGGCTACCCCAAAAAGTGGATGTTACACGCTCACTAGTAGATGTGTATGAAGCGATGTAGTAGATATGTAAGATGCCGCCATATCGAATTTCAAGTTGATATTGACGTTTTCCATAGAAATGCATTAAAGAGAACTGTGGGTTTATATGGGACTACCTCAAAAAGTGGACGGGACACGCCAATTTGTACATATACAATAATTTAGCGATTGTCCACTTAAATCCACCAAATTATATTTCAAGCTAATATTGATTTAAATAAAGAATTTTTTTCATAAAAAAACACAAAATTGCACGGTGGTTTTGTATGGGGGTTACCCCAACAAGTGGTCGCGCCACGCCCATTAGTCTGTATATGTTAAGCGGCTGTCTATAAAATGACACGATTTCGCATTTCAACCCAATATTGACTTTAATAAAGAAGTTTTCATAAAAAAAATCAAAATTGGGCAGTAGGTTTGTATGGGGGCTACCCCAAATATTGGGCGGATCCCAACCATTAATGTATATGTCAACCATCCGACCACTAGAAGTTACCATATCATATATTAAGCTGATATTGACTACAATAAAAAAGTTTTTCATACAAAAAGTCAAAAGTGGGCGTTGACACTCAATCTTGACATTGACTATTAAACTGGAATAAAAAGAAGTATATGTGCAAAATTTCAACTGGATAGCATAAAAATTAGTTCCCAAAAAATGCACAACAACATACAGACGGACAAAGCTAGATCGATTCGTCTCGTCGAGCTGATGAAGAATATATATACGTTATGGGGTCTACGATGGCACCTTTAATACGTTACAAACTTTCAGACAAACTGATAATACCATTTCACACTATGTGTGAATGGTATAAAAAATATTAAACAATATGTGTAAAAACAAGGAAATACAAATAATGATTATGATCTTGTCGAGATTCTCGACTGTATGATACCCTGAACATAGTTACATAGTAAAGGATATATTAAAGAGAGGTTTTAATTGATAACACACAGGACTGAGTAATATAACTTTTAATTTCACTTTTTAAATACATATAATGAAATTTTCGGTAGACAGTAAGAATTAAACTATATGAAAAGTTAAGCAACAAATTCTATTATATTCCTTTTCTAAGATAATGGTATATCTGTTTTTTTTTTTTTCAACTTATTATTTTACTTAAACAAGCGTCCAGAGTGAAAGACAAGCCCTATCAAATCGAATTATGACTAAAAAGTTGATTAAAACACTCAACGGTATCCAATTTGTTTCGTAACTGAGTTCCACAGCTGATGAAAAGTTCAAATTTCATCCAAATTTTAACATTTTCTTCATTTGAGTAACATTTTTCAACAACAAATAATTCCAATATGCCAAGTTTCGCACTTTTAATCAATAACTTAATCAATTCCAATAATTTTAAACCTATTTAGACTAAGATTGGTTAAAAAATTATATTGTTATAGAAAAAAGAGTGAAAAATCAGTGTTCTCTTTTGATGCAAAATCAATTTATAATTTAAAATTCGAACGAAATACAGCAATTTAACAGTAATTAAAATTCAAATTTTTCTTCTTTCTAACATAAAATTTTAATTTTTTGTTCGATCTTGGTCTGCGACGGCTCTAAATTTTTAGAATTGAATACACTATCGATTGAAAAGGTGAAACATTTGATATTATAATTGATTATTGTTTAAAAAAGTGAAACAAAAGAGAAAAAAAAAATGAAATTCGTTAAAAATTGCAACAAATTTGAACTTTCATCTCAGCTGAAAATCAGCCATTTTTCATTCGATCGAAATGAATTGGATTAATTGAATTAATCACCGTTCTAACGATATATTATCTATTTTTATCGGGATGGTTGTGCACACTGCAAATTTAAAAATTTAATAAATACAAATATATCATTATCTCAGAAAATTGACGTGATTAGAATTTGTTGGCAATTTTTTTCATGGATTATCTACTTAATATCTACCGAAATTACTCCACACATTTGTAAGCTAAAACCATTGCAGCAGGCCTATGTGATGTTCTAACAAATGAGAAAATACATTTATCCAGTCTCGTTATCTGTAGAACTTCTTTTAAACATTTGTAAACTTGCCTTGTTTTTGGGACTTTGACTCCAAATATCTCTCGATGTAATGCATCATTATCAGTCATAGTTAGTCTTATCTTTTAAACTGATAGTTGTTGGGTGTTTAATGCTATGCAAAAATCAGGCATGAGTGGTAATTCCAATTTCATGTTTCTATTTGAAAAGGGCTTTGAAAAAAATAAACGTTCAAACAGACTGACAGTGGGATTGGCACAATAATATATGTGTGTATGCACATTCGTACATGTTGCGCCGTCGATGAACTAATCTAATGTTGAAAACATGTTTGTATATATCGTTTTTCATAGTGTTATATACTGTCACGAATATCAACATTTATTCATACATATGGGAATGTGCAGGGTATAATATAGAAACATGCATTCAAAGAGAATACTAAAGAAATTAATATTTATAATTGTTAAATAAATATTTACATAATTGTAATTATATATACACACACACACACACACACACACACACACATTTGTAACAACAACAGAATTATAAAATAACAATATATAGAACAACCATAACTGTTCACAGTTGTTGTACAAAAGCAAATCCAATTATTAAATATGTAACAATAAAATAACAACAAAAGAAGAAACAACTTTTCCAATGAAATAAAACAAGGAACCGAATGCAATTAAGTGATCGTGAGAGAGAAAGTACATATATGTGAAACCTTTGAATATGTACGGGTATATTCTGAATTCGTATTATTTTTAATTTAGCGCAAAAAATTCACTGGTGTTCCAAAACACTATAACGACGTCAAAAGTTGCGGTGCTTCACCGATCGTTCAAGGTTCGCTTTTTATTTGCGCGAGACTGTTACCAGTACTATAATTATTTACCAATGTTAAATCCTGAAATTGCTACCATCCTTTGGTGACACACAGAAAAGTTCTAAACACCACAACAAAGTGAGAGGAGAAGATGAATGTTTTCTTTTTTTTTTTGTATTGTGTAACTAAATTATATTACAACCCTGAAGCGTTCCCAAGGACGACTGGGTTTTCGCCCCGGACCGATCTGCACAAGAAGATTTGTGCAGTCAAAGGTTGTCCAACTCAGCCCAAGTGGCTGTATCAGGTATTTATGTATACAATTTTTTATATGGAGTCAACAGTTCTGTCGGCGCAACTGTTGAAGATACTCCTGTGCCGCGCCGGCATTGAGAGGAACCCGGGACCTGGTCCCTGGTCCCTGGTTCCTGGTTTGTGGTAATCAGATACATCGCAATGTTTTATCTGTGCGATGTAATGGCTGTCACAATTGGTGTCATATGAGGAGGTGCACTATTCTTAGATCTCATAGAGATTGGAGTACTGACTTCTTTGCGTCGTGTTGTCTATCTGCGCATAGTAATATGCTTGTCCCGTCTGTGTCCCGGTCACCCGTGCGGACGTCATGTAGCTCCAGTAGTTCTACACAGTCTTGGCCAATTCTTCCGCCGCCCCATCAACAAATTATGCGTGCTCGCAGTCCATTGGTTGAGCAGCGATTTAACTCTTTTAGAGTTATGCAACTCAACTGTAATGGTCTGCGTGGGAAGGTGGCTGAGATTGTGGACTACATGGTGCGTCATGACGTCTTAATTGCAGCAGTGCAAGAGACCAAGCTCACAAACTCATGTCGGCTGGCATCTGTTGCAGGCTTTAACATAGTCAGGCAGGACAGAGACAGAAACAGTGGAGGAGGACTGGCATTCATTGTTCATCGAACGGTGAATTTCAGACCTTTTTCACTGCCTTCTGTTGGTCAACAGAATTCATTTCTGGAGACACAATGTCTGGCTATAAAGTCCGGAGATGTCGAGATTGAGTTTGTGAACTTATATCTTCCACCAATCAACAGCTGCGACCCTGGGTATAATCCGATTTTGAGCTATGTCCTGCAAGGGGATCACAGAGTTATTCTCGGTGATTTCAATGCACACCATGAGATGTGGTTCTCAGAATTAGGTAATGACCTTAGGGGTATTAGTATAGCGGACCAGATAGATAGCTCTCCTTTTTGTACGATCAATGAGGATTGTGCAACCAGGATGAGTACTACCACATCCAGCTCCCCTGATTTAACTGTCGTCAGTGAATCGCTTATTCCATACTCTGAGAGGTCGATTGATATAGCGTTGGGCTCAGACCATATCCCTATTGTGATTAGCATTACTCGTCCGGAAGATTTTGTTGAATCGGATCGTAGAGTCTTTGTGAACTACAATAGGGCTGACTGGACTGAGTTTACACGCTGCATTGATCAATCAATCAGCGGTCTTTTGCCTCCCAATGATGTTAAGGTAGGTGAAAGAATTCTTAGGCTGCAAAAGGGGCATATTCCTGCTGGTAGGTTTCCTAATATTAGGCCAGGCTTTCCAGCGGAAGCTGCACGCTTAGCGACCTTGCGTGATGAAATTCGTGCCAATGATCCAAGTGATCCAAGTCGTATTGCCTTGTAATCGCACGATGTGAATAATCTCGTTACGGAGCAAAGAAGGCAAAATGGCTAGAGCACTTGGATAATTGTGACTCGGGTTCGCGAAGTTTATGGAACACTGTTAAAAATATATCTGGTGTACCGCAGAATAGAGCTCTTTCATCTGTTACATTTGGGGGAGTGCAAATAGGATCGTCAAAAAAGTGTGCCACCTATTTCTGCAGACAGTTCGTGCAACACCCCTCTCAGCAGAATAGGTTAAAGCGTAAATCCAAACGTCATATCAGAAGGAAAAAAGGACATGAAGATTTGGTAGATTTTACATGTGAGGAGGTTCTTGCTGCTATAGGGAAAGCAAAATCATCCAAGGCACTCGGCCCAGACGACATTTCAATGCTGATGGTGAAGCACCTTGGGCCTATAGCGGTAGTATACCTCACGCACGTGTTAAATCTTTCCATTTCTCAGTTAATTGTCCCTGATGTATGGAAGGTAGCAAGGATTGTACCTCTCTTAAAACCAGGCAGTGAAGCTGATCTTGGTTTCTCTTATAGGCCCATATCGCTTCTTTCACCTGTAGTGAAAGTTCTTGAGTCATTATTACTTCCTTTAATGACAGAACACTGCCCTCTAGCAAATCATCAGCACGGGTTTAGGAAAGGTCGTGGTACGACTTCAGCATTGAGCGAAATCACTACTTTTATAGCTGATGGACTTAATAAGCCGAGGCCATGCGAACGTACAGTGATGGTGGCTCTAGACTTGAACAAGGCATTTGACACTGTTGATCATGCAATCATGTTTCAAGACCTGGACTCCACTTCACTACCCGATAAAACGAAACGCTGGCTATTGAACTATCTTAATGGTAGAAGGGCATATGTTGAGTTTCTGGGGCGTGAGGTCGGGTTATCGTAAGTTAAAGATAGGTGTTCCGCAGGGTGGAGTTCTCTCTCCTCTTCTGTTCAACCTTTATTTGGCTAAGATGCCTCTTCCCCCTCCCCATATAAAACTAGTGACCTATGCAGATGATTGTTCTGTTTTATCATCGGGTGTGAATGTAGATGACATATGTGCGAGAATTAACATTTATTTGGATAATTTATTAAATTTTTTCAATGCTCGGAACCTTAGACTTTCAACTCATAAGTCATCTGCTTCCATTTTCATTTCCTGGACTAAGGAGGTGAGAATGGAACTAGATGTCTTTGTTGGAGGTCTAAGGGTTCCTACTGTCCAGTACCCGATGATATTGGGAACTACATTTGACCCATTGCTTAGATTCTCGGCTCATGCCACTAAGACAAATAACCGTCTTAAGTCGAGAAACAAAGTGTTGAAAGCGCTTGCCGGATCTTCTTGGGGTAAGGACAAGGAGACTATATTAACAACTTATAAAGCTATTGGACGTTCTGTCCTAAATTATGCTACTCCTGTATGGACTCCTTTCCTGAGTAAGACTCAATGGCTAAGCCTGCAAAGAAGTCAGAATATTGCGCTGAGGACTGCCACTGGCCCATGAGGATCATTTGCACAGTGAAACGATGATACTTCCTGTTCATCAACATAATGAGCTGCTTTCGAATCAGTTCTTGTTGGGTGCGTACAGAGTTGATCATCCGAACCATGGCACCCTCACTACATCAGCGCCCACCCGAATAAGATCGGATATCAGGATATATAAGTCGAGCATATATCGCTGTATCACTGATAGCAGCATAGAGGAGTATGACTATACTTCCGGAAGGGCCCAATTGCATAACATTGCATACATTCCATAAAAAACACCATATTGCATTTCAACCTAATATTAACTTTAATAAAGAAGTTTTCATACAAAAAGTCAAAGTATGGCAGTATGTTTGTATGGGAGCTACCCAAAATAATGATCGGGTCCCATCCATTAATGTATATGTCAAGCATTCGTCCAATAGAAGTTACCATATCAATTATTAAGTTGATATTGACTACAACAAAGAAGTTATTCATACAAAAATTCAAAAGTGGGCGTTTGGTTTGTGTGGGGGCTTCCCCAAAAAGTGGGCGTGGTGGGTCAATCTTGACACTCTATTAAATTGCAATAAAAAGAAGTGTATGTGCATAAAAATTGGTCCACAAAAAATGCGCAACAACAGAAAGACAGACGGACATGGCTAGATCGACTCGTCTCGTCGAGGTGATCAAGAATATATATACTTTATGGGTCTACGATGCCTTCTATAATCCGTTACAAACTTTCAGACAAACTGATAATACCATTTCACACTATGTGTGAATGGTATAAAAACGGCTAGATCTGGTAACTTTAGAATAAAGTTAGAAGACCAACATTTAAATATGAAGAAAATTTTAAATATTAATATGCAATTATGTAAAGCTAGTTTTGTGCTCATTTTGTACTCCAATTAAAAATTTTGCTCTCGCCTCCAAATAGCAGAAACGGTTTTTAAATATGATTTCCGGCATATGAGAACGTGATGAATTGCTTCCAAGTCACCGATTCGTTCTGGTTTATCGGCGTAGACTATCGGCTTCACGAGTCCCCACATAAAAGAGTCCAAATATGTTAAATCGCACAAATTGGCGAAATAATAATATGTAGAATAGAAGAGAAGCTAATTGTTGATCATCATCAAAAGTCAAATACGGACATTTGACTTTTATTTGAACACTTTTCCATGTCACTCACAGAGATAGGCGCGTGCCGTGCTTTTTGTCGTGACACATCGTGCCACGCGTGCGTAGGATATGTTCGTGCACCAAAGTTGAATTACGTGCATGTGCCGTACGTGTTCGTGCAGAGTAAAATATGCTTTGTGGGTGTATCGTGCGTGCGTACTTGGACATGAGAAACACGAAATAATTTTAAATTTAAACGTGATAAATTTTCGGAAATTTATTCGTTGTCACTGTCTCATACAACTATAGCATAAATATCGTATTACAAGTATATCATTGTGAATGATTCTTATCATAATGTTTTATGCACATCTATAGACTTGCTCGATCATAAACTTGTTCTAAGGCTATAGCCATTAGTTGGACCAATGTTGTAAAGGGTCTACCAAATGGGTTGTCCGACCGTTAACGGGTCCTGGAAAACATATTTGTTTATCAGAATTTGACACGTTGCCACAGCGTTTGGAAATTGTTCAAATTGAAATTCTAATTCAATTGTAATTTACTCTACACGTCCAGAAGCCTACAACCTGTGTATGAAACGCGCGAAAAGACGAAAATGTTGCCGCTGTTGCAGTCCGATCAAAATTTGTTTGTTTCACGCCGTTCCGGAGATACGAGTATCACTATTGAACTATTTCTTCGCTGAATTTGATGAAAGCGATGGGAACTGCTTTTGTTGTCAACAAAATGTCGCAAATTACCATACAGATCGCGTTATAAAGAATTTATTACACCAAAAGTTCGGTTACTTGCTTATTTCCAAGAGTCGCCTCCCCAGCTGGTCATTAAGAACGCGTGGCTTAATACCATTGGATTATTTTCTAGGGGTTATGTTAAATCTCTTGTTTACAGCAACGGTCCCAAATATTTGGTTGACCTTCGAAGCCAACATCCGAGCGGCCATTGCTGACATACCAGCCGAAGTGTGCCACAAGTTCATTGAAAACTGCGTTATAGGTTCAGCCTCTGCAAGAGAAGTCGCGGTGGCCATTTGAATGATTTATTGTTTCAATCTTAACTGGCATAAAATTATACATCGAATAAAGTTTCCAATTCAATTTTGAGTTACTAATTTTTTTCTTACTCCATTTTTTTAAAGTACGATCCATTCTAACATGTTTAATGCGGATTGATGTACACTATTCTGTCAGTTACGAAGCCTTCTTTTGCTGTTAAATGCATTTCTATAAACATACAAAGTATGCCCAGTTTTGGAGGTTTGCATATAATATTTTCATATTAGAGCGCGCTTTCTCGTGTCTGTGCGTTCATTCGCGTGAACCTTCAGTTAAGTCAATATTAACTTGAAATTTGATATGTTGGCAACTTATTGATTTAGTCGCTTCACAGACATAATCTAGTGGGCGTGTATCGCCAGCTTTTTAGTGTAGCCCCTTTACAAATCTAACCCCTCCCCCACGATCATGTTTTACAATACGATTTAAAATATCGTGTGAATGGTTTTAGAGCTTCGGTTCAACCGAAGTTTACGTTTTTCTTGTTTTTAGTACACAACCGTTTAGAGTCGAACAAAATATATATGAATTTTAGCTGGAAAAATGATTTATATATATATATATATATATATATATATAGATATATATATATATATATATATATATATATATATATATATATATATATATATATATTTCCTTAGTGCGAAAGAAGGAATAATGTAAAATGATCTCGATGTAAAATGACCTCGAGCCATAATATTCACACATTATAGGCCGCCAATAATAATTACGTCGAACAAAAAAATTTTACTTAGAGTACAAAATTGCATTTCAACATCCATGTTTTTCGTCATAATTCAATGTTGAACTGCTAACTTTTTCTAAAGTTAGCAGACCATGCTATTTCAGTGATTTAGAGTCGAGCACAAAATTAGAACAAAACTAATAGTTTTCACATTTACAAACATTTGGTTTTTTCATTGACATTTCATTTCATTTTATTGACATGAATCGTCGGCAATTGGCTTTCAGAATGTTTTTGAGAGTGATACTATATAAATACATATGATACACTGATTGCAAAAGTGAAACAACTATACGTATTCGAATATGACTTTTCCGTGTTCTATGTTTCACATTTCCGGTCCGCATGTCATACACATATGTTTACATGCATAGGCATTAATAATCGAGCGAAATCAACACGATTAATGTCAGCGGAGTGTAATTATTTCTTTGAAGAGGTATCGTTATCTTTTTATATATACCTTTAAATTTGTTGCTAACAAATATAGATTTCTGGCTCACAAAACCCTCTACTGAACATGCCACGAAAGTGTCAGCTGGGCAATGGACATTTGGTTCGCTTTGGAATCAACGGGTCTTTTGTGCAGTTACACCTCAGGTAACACAGTGTCTAGTTATGCTTCTGGTACCGTATTCTTGCATGGCTTCGGCACAAATAAGTCATTGCGATCGGACTATGCTCATAGGTACATGGCGGCGAAGGTTTTTGAATAAAAAAAAAAACCAACAAAAAAAATTGTAGTTCTTTTAGAGCTCTAAATGTGACATATTTTTGTAACTACCCAGTGAGAAATGGACGTCATCAGTGAAGACAATTTTGTAAACCTATAATATAAGATAGTTGCATGAGCCCTAGCGCTCTAATTTTGTGAGTCACCAATTGTTAAATAAACAACTATGTAATGGCGAATCACATAGAATGTAACGCGCGCTTATCAAACCAAATCACAAACAAAGTCAAACAAACCCTCTCCCTTTCGCACTCACAGTTTCTTTTCAAATGCTATATGGCTGCTTGCATGCAACACCTCTTATTTATATACACAATCGTGCACACATTACACTGCGCATGGTAGAATGATATAAATTACCGTTTTTTGCCTAGCTACCCTCTTTACTTTCAGTTGACAGAATAGAGGATATTACACTACCTGTCGTGCTCGAACCGCTGAAGGAACAGACAAATGAGTGAATACGGCGTCTTATATTATTCCACCATGACCCAGCCTGAATTACTAGAGTTGATCGACATTTAACTAGCTGTGATTCAATCAAATTCACTTGCTCCTTGATATTCTAAATATCAGTGATTATCATTTGTTTCTTACTAGTGCCACTGTGATACACGCCGTATGAGTAATATAGCATGTATGTTGTGTTAGCAGCACAAAAACTATCAACGTTCAAGTTGATGCATGATATATTACTGATACATCGTCAATTACAATATTGAGTGGCAACTGATATCAGTGATTTTTTCAGTCGACGGGCTTCAATCACAGGCAGTTGACTATCGCTCAACTGATATATAGTATAATACATGTATTGTTCACAGGCGAGTACTTTATATTTAATAAAGTTATTTAAGCACTTATTTTGAATTAAATTTTTATGCATCTTTGGAGCCACATTCGAAGCCCACTATAAAACACCATTGTAAAAAAATCATTGAAAATTGATTTATGTTTTTGAAAAGTGAGAAAAAAATTACAACAAAAAGGGGAGAAAACCAAACAACTAATAAACAAAGATTGAAAAAAAGTTTCTGCAACAGCATTATTGTGCGATGCACTCAAAAAAGAATATGTAAAAACTATTTGTGAATTATAAGTGGTATTAAGTTTTAAGTGAACGCATATTTTACATTTACTGTAGCCGAAACTTGAAAACCAAGGAATTTATCGAGGCAGTTTACGGAAACGCACCTTTCTGAAATCACCCAAAAAAAATTGTGTAATTCATTTTGAAAGTTTGGCTAGAGACCAGAGTTCGAAATTATATCAGACAACTGCGAGTACTTTATCCTTAATATTATAAACGCGAAAGTTTGTATGGATGTGTGGATGTTTTTTACTCTTCCACGGAATGGATTTTAATGAAATTTTACAATAATATAGCTGTTATATCAGAATAGCACATAGGCTATAATTTATGAAGATTAAATAAACGCATTAACCACGTCTACTTATTTTCTTAGAAGATAAAAAACTGATAGCTACAAAATCGTCTAGCGATCATGTGTTTGCCTTAAATGGACATGTGTGCGGGATGATATTAGAGAGGCAGAGAATGAAAGAAAACCGTTGGTTTTTTGAAAGTTTAAATTTTAATTATTCAAATTTTTGTTACAGAATTTGGATTTTAATGTAATTTAAATATAAGCATTTGTTTATATAAAAAGTATGCATGTATATGTCGCTTATCTGAATAAGTTCCAAAAATTGTTCTATAATTTTTTATATATAAAAACTGAAAATTTATATATATATATACATATGAGAATAGGTCGTTAAGTATTTTTCACCCTCCTACCCCCACCCCTATTTTTTAATCGCGATTTTAGTATTTTTGTATGACAAATTTTATTACCCGAGGGGTCATGAAGAAGGACGAAGTGGAGAAGTGGGGCAGGGAGAAGGACAGCAACGCGCCAGGTACTAACTAGTGTTTAATAAAGCTATTTAAGCACTTAATTAGAAATCAATCTATATGCTAAGTTGACTTTTATCTCTGCTAGCATCTGGTTTCTTTCACTAGAGTGGAAAATGAAATGTTTCTTTCTTATATTTTCTTGTGTTTTTATATCCAATCAAAACACAACTCTTTCAGCATACTATTACGATTTCACGTAGCCTTAGTCCTTACAAGTTGTAGTGAAGTTATGGCACTTGATCAATCCTGGGAAGAACTATGTGAAAAATAGATGATCCAGTCAACTTTTGGAATCGAAAATGAAATCAGTAATAGTTGGCACTAAAATAAATCCAAAACCGATAATCCAATTCCTAAAATACCATCTTCCCGCCGCAATTCCCAAGACTTTTTTAAGGAATACTTCTTCCAAAAAGAAGATATTCCAGAAACTGATGGCGGTTTCCTGAAGTATGGAATTAGTCCAAAGGAATTGTAGTAAAGATATGCCACTTGGTCAATTCTGGGAAGGATATTGTGGGATATACATGTTGCAATGGGTTTGGGATTGGAATCGTATGTTCATGACTAAACCCTATTTGAAATTTTAAATCACAAAGAAAAAAAATTAAATTTTTTTTTTTATTTATTGAGCTTAAGCTCCATACTGAGATCGATGAACATTTTTGATATAAAAAAAACTTCATATAAAAAAACGTTGTCAAACAATAATCAAAAAATTTCGTCACGAACTGTTTTTCATTGAGTACTCGGATAACAAAAACGTTTGCTACCGAAAACACTTTATATACTCAAAAAACAGGTGACAAACAGTGTGACCTTTTGCATCTCCGTCAGAAAACCCCAAAGCAAAATCAAAATGTGTGCACTTTTCAACTAATAAATATCTGATTTTAGTATTTCATGTTGATTTGGGAACACTGTTTTTCGTTTGTGTGACATAACAGAAATAATTAACAATTTCATCATCAAAAATTTTCATCGATCTCAGTATTAATAAAAAAAAACAAGAAAAAAAAACGTTCGGTTGAACCGAAGCTCTAATACCATTCACACGAAATTTTAAATCGTATTTAAAGCAACCCCCTCCCCCGCATTAACATAAACGTGGGGGATTGCTTTAAATATGGGCTACCCTAAAAAGTGTTCGGCACACGTTCACTAGTAGATGTATCTGAAGCGACCATCTATAAGCTGCCACCATATCGAATTTCAAGTTGATGTTGACGTTATTCATACAAATGCATAAAAGTGAACTGTGGGTTTGTATGGGGCGAGATAGCTAAGTCGCTTCAGTTTCCGATGCTGAATAAGATTATATACTTCCGCTTGTTACATACATTCGCACAAATTTATTATACACTTGTCCCTTTGGATACAGTGTATAATTAGGGATTAGTGAGATTGTTTTCGAGAAAAAGTACTGTGTATATCACGAAGAGACTTTTTTTTTTTAAATCAGCTGTTCATGTTCTATTTTTCACAGAAAAAATTAAATATATTATGAATTTTAAAATATTGTTTAGGTATCTTTCCGATAACTATAACGAAATAACCGTAATTTTCATTATAGCGTAGTCATTTCTATCAAAGTCGTCATCAAGTCAAACAAGCCACTATAACCACTTCTAGGACTCCTCTTATTGGATAAAGAACATATAATTTTTTGATTTGCTATCCATGACTAACATTTATGTTCCTCTGGGGCCCAGCGCCCCTGCAATTACTGAACTTGACTGAAACAACATCGAAATACATAACAACGCAAAGAACAAAATAAGTTAATTTATATAAGACTTTTGCTTTCTTTACCATTAAAATAATAGAAACATTGTAATATATGTATGTATAACCAACATTATTTTTAATAATGTCTATGAGCCGATGTATTTGACGTATATGACGGATCACGCAACTTGAGTCCGGCGCTGCTCGTCGGCTGTTGGGTGGGATCCATTAAAATTCCGAGTACTAACTCTGGTTACAATTAACAAGAGATTATATAATTTGCACATGTAGCTAACCCTTCAATGGTGATGCCTTCTGACTGACCCCATTACTCCGAATACACATATTATTGCGTATTTTTATCAGACGAATCATATATTAATGCTGCTTCCTTTGCAGCACCCGAGAAGTCAACTACGGTGTCAATGGAAATCTTAGCAGTGAAGTGTCAAACGCTGCCTCCAAACCTGGGGAGGTAGTTGATGACTGCTGTGATGTGCCTGACAATGAATATCAGACTACTCATTCCGTAAATAGCTTGACTGTTGTTGCCCCTCGTAAGTTTCTATTTATCACATCTGTTCAGTGTTCCGGGTGTGGCGAATGGTGCCATCTTTGAATCTGTAAGGGGATTTACTCTCATAGTGTGGAGATTAAGATTGTGAACTTATATCTTCCACCAGTCAACAGCTGCGGCCCTCGGTATCATCGAGTTAATGATGATTTCAATGATTAATGTGGTTCTCGTCCATAGAAAATGATTTAAGCGGAATAACTATCGTGAACCAAATAGACGGCAATCAATGATTATTGTGCAACGATGAGTACAACCACTGCTAGCGCCCCTGATCTAACTGTCGTACATATACCTATATTGGCGACATCACTTCAGGATGATTTTGTTGAATCGGAAGGTCGAGTTTTAGTTAATTACAAGGCTTTATCGTTCGGCGGTCTCCTCTTTTTCTTTCGTCAAAGATGCGTGCCACCCATTCTGCAGACAGTACAGGCAGTGCAACAGCCTTCGAAGCCAAAGAAGCTTAAGCGTAGATCAATACGTATTATTCGAACGAAGAAACGAAAGAAGATATGAATAGTTTTACATATAAGGAGGTATCTGTTGCT
Organism: Leucophenga montana; assembly: GCA_035044765.1. Lineage (NCBI taxonomy): Eukaryota > Metazoa > Arthropoda > Insecta > Diptera > Drosophilidae > Leucophenga > Leucophenga montana. The sequence continues at coordinate 48,077 of JAWNNQ010001548.1, forward strand.
ATTGGAAAATCGTGCAATCTTGTTTCAAGTAATGGATAAGACAAAACACTGGTTATTATACTATCTTAACGGTAGGATGGGTAACATTGAGTAAATGAGTGCGGTTTCAAGTATCGATAGCTAAAAATGGAGTTCTCTCCCCTTTGTTGCAAAAAACTGTATTTGGCGCAGATGTCTCTACCTCCTCCCTGTATAAAATTGAAGACTTTGAGGATGATTGTACCATTTTACCCTCGGGCCTGGACATCGATCTATATGGAAAGAAGCGGTGAGAGGAGAAACCCCTTTTCAGACACGAAAAAGGAGTAAGGCATAAGCTTGTTGACGTTGAGCTGTTATGTAATAGAAAATTTTATCAAAATGTCAAGCATCTGACCGAATGTTTTAATTAAGGTGTTTCTTTCTGTATGAACGAAAATGGAAGGCTGGTTATAAAAACACATGAATCAAGGGAGAGACGTATTTCTAGTACCAACAGTTGAAGTCTTCCTTGTAGAGCCACCGGACTATAACGAGGTCGCCTCAGTAATTAAAAAGCTAGCTGAGCTATTCATGACTGTAGCGAAGAGCTGGTAAGGCGTATGATCTGATGAGTTTCGGATCCGTATGAACCACATACTGTATGATGAGGTAAATGTAGTTCAGCACATACAATTTCAGTGGCTTCAATGGTCTGGCCTTATCCGGATGGATATCGTGGGGAACCTAATCTTAATTGGGGGACAATTTCCGAGAGGACGACCAAACATGCGTTGAAGAGACCAAGTCTCGAATGACCTCTACAAACTTGGTTGTATTGACAACAACTGACGCCAGATCACACTCCCTTTTTTTCTCCTATGCATGTACATAAGTGGGGGATGGGGTCGTTTGCAGAAGTGGAAAGTTTTTTGGCCGTTTCTCATCCAGCTGGTTGATGTCCTCGACAAATTTAAGGCTGACATCACCGCAATACAGGAAATGAGATGGATAGGACAGGGCTGCTCGAAAAAGGTATCCTGTGACATCTATTATTGTTGCCATGCGAAGAAGCATGAATTTGGATGCGGTTTCGTGGTTAGTAGGAAACTACGAGGACTTGTCACCAGTTTCATACCTGTGGACGAGCGCCTGGCCGCGATACGTATAAAGGCTAAGTACTTCAACATTAGCCTGATTTGTGCACACGCTCCGACGTAAGTCGCAGACGATGCGACCTTAGATGAATTTTACGAGCGTCTCGAACGTCTCTACGAGCGCTGCCCCAATCACGATGTGAAAATCGTGCTTGACGATTTCAACGTCAAAATTGGGAAGGAATGAATCTTTGGCCCCACAGTCAGAAAATTTAGCCTTCACGACGCAACCTCCAGCAATGGAGAGAGGCTAATCGATTTCACCGCAGGTCGGAACATGGTAATCAGTAGCCTCAGATTTCCACACCGAGACATACACAAGGCTACTTGGCGCAGTCCCGATCAAAAGACACGCAACCAAATTGATCATGTTGTGATCGACGGAAGGCACGCATCGAGCGTGTTGGACGTGCGAACGGTACGAGGTCCCAATATCGACTCGGACCACTACCTTGTGGCAGCCAAGGTACGCACCAGGCTCAGCATGGTGCATTCCGCACGTTCTAACACTCAACGAAAGCTAGACGTCGGTAAGCTGCAATCACAACAGACCACCGAAGCCTTTTCAGCCTGACTCTCCGAACTGTTTCGGGAGCCCTCTCCGGCTTCTGAAGATATAGGTGAGCAGTGGAGCCATATCTTCCACTCCATGAATACGTCAGCGAAGGAGATCATTGGGTACAACAGACCTTTGACGAACCCTTGGTATGGCATGGAGTGTCGCCAAGCTACTGCAGAGAAAGACGCAGCTTACAAACGAACTCTGCAGTCGGGAGCAACGCGAGCTGTTAGATATCGATATCGTGAGAAAGGGAGAGAGGAGAAACGCCTTTTCAGACGCAAAAAAAAGGAACAAGAAAGGCGTGAGCTTGAGGATGTTGAGGTGTTATGTCAAAGAAATGAATCTCGAAAGTTTTATCAAAAGGTCAAGCGTCTGACCGAAGGTATCAAGCCCGGAGTTTCTTTCTGCAAGGACAATAATGGAAGTCTGGTTACAGATGCAAAGGAATCACTGAGACTATGGAGAAGTCACTTCTCTAATCTACTTGGGGGCCATGAAGAGAATAATACCGCCGATAGAGAAGCGTACATAGAACCACCAATCGATGATGGCTCTCTTGTAGAGCAACCGGATTATAACGAAGTCGACTCAGTAATTAAAAAGCTAAATAATAACAAAGCGGCAGGCTCCGACGAGTTGCCAGCTGAGTTATTCAAGACCGGCTTATGCAAAATATGGTCCGATGAATGCATGCCCAACGATATGAATCTCTGTGTTCTTTGTCCTATCTTCAAGAAAGGAGAATAAGTCTCCTTTCAATAGGATACAAAATTCTGTCCCGCGTACTGTGTAAACGGCTGGAGCCATACACGAATGCACTGATAGGCCAGTATCAGTACGGCACCACCTATTTGTCGATTATAAGGCCGCTTTCGACACGCATGGACACTGACATCAACGGATACAGCGTCTTTAGGAGTGTTCGAGAGAAAGATTCTTAGTAGGATTTGTGGTCCCCTGAGTTGGCGTCGAGTTTAGGACCCGTATGAACTACGAGGTGTATGAGCTGTATGATGAGGTTGACATAGTCCAGCGCATTAAATTCCAGCGGCTACACTGGCTGGTCAGCTCATCCGGATGAGCCCCGAAGCTCCAGCACTAAAGGTTTACGGCGGAAACCTGAACTTGATTGGTGTACGGCGTCAGAGAGGATGTCCGAGCTTAAGATGGCAAGATCAGGTCTATGATGACCTGAAGAAGCTCCGGATTGCCAGCGACTGGCGCCGGCACGCACTAAACTACACCGAATGGTGCGCTTTCTTACGTGCGGCCGTGAACGATAGACGGTTGTAGAGCCACCTAAGTATGTAAGTATGTACATATTTATGTAAGTTATGTTAATTTTCAGTCAAGTACACTGTATGTGGTGTACAAATTTTTTTACTGCTCCGAAAACAAGAAGTTATAAGTTCTTTTCGTGACTTTATTTTTTTTTTTTTTTAATACATTATAAATTTCAATTATTTTCACTTATGCATACAATTATTGCATATAGGCAAATACGTACATATGTACAGATATACATATCCATATTTATTTAGAATTTTTTTGTTTGTTTTTTTTTTTTTATATATATATTTATTATTATTACATTTTTAAGTTAGCTAAGCACTTTTTTCTTACAACTTAAATGACAACTGTTTTTAGATTATGTAACAAAAATACAAAAATAATTTAAATGTATAAATAGAATTTCAGTTGTAAAATAATAATAATAGTATTTACAGTGAACGTTTTACTTAAGTGCAATATAGATTGAAAAAAAAAATAATACATTAAAATATTTTTGTTACTTTCAAACATTTGGAAAGTCATTCATTCTATAATTTTTTTTTATTTTTATTTTTTTCTATGTACAATCATTTTAAATGACTTTTCAAACAAAATTTGCAGAAAACAAATTTAACTAATAAGGGAAAGTATAACGCAGTGTAGTAGTTAATAAAGTATCATTAATATTATCAGCATTTTCGCCTTATATATTACACTAAGTTAAAATTAATTTTTAAATTATGAAGCGTTTCGTTAACTTTTACTTTTCGTTCAATATATAGCTATAATCTGTCGATCGCTGTCGAATATGTCTCGATTGAGTGCGGTGGTGCGTCCTTTCTTCTAGCTCTCCATCAATGGTTATGTATTTAATGATGAAGACGACGACGACCATAGTGGAATAATATACGATAATAATAGGCGACGACGTTCGCATTTGACTAGCGCGTTTATGCTAGTCAATTTTAAAATACTCAAAACATACCCACACAAGCCTTCAGCTTCACATTCATACATTTTTACATACAAATTAATACAATTATAGTCGCTGGAAATTGCTTTGTAGCTCAGTATAGGGGGCGCGTACTTCCGATATAGAAGCAAGCAGTCACCATTTCCGTTAGAACGTTGTACGTCGTACACAATGGCATATTTCCGTCTTCATTTCGTTGCTTTGTCATCATATTAGAAAGGGCGACCATTTGTCGTATTGCCATAGTACGATGGCCGATCAGGAAGTTTCGGAGGCGCATTTGGAACAGGGCGACTATATTAAGGAAAAGAGGAAGAGAACAAAAGATATAGTATTATAGCATATATTTTTTTCTGTTTAAAACCGCTTGTATGAAATAGAATACACATCATAAATACAGAGCGACAAGTGACAATTAGCTTTTAGTTACATAAACACTCAGGTAGATAATTGGATGCAATTTAAGCTTTGTAGCAACACAAAAGAGTAATAGTAATAAATAAAGAGACATAGAGATAGATAGAAAAAAAATGTATTAGACAAACTCACCATAGCTTTTTATTAGCGTCTAAGCAGCAAGGAGAAACGACGATAACCCCACAAAATAAAAGACAATGCGTGCGCTTACAAGGAAGCGAAAAAGGAGAGCGCATAATGCGTTATTAGGAACCATCACCAAAAATAATGTTATTAAAACACATATGTACACTATAAAACTTAAAGATCATCTTAACAATGTCGCACCAAAACAAAACTCGTAACGTTTATATTATACAAATGATTACATTTGTTTAGAGAAAGTAATATTTGATATAGCAAATGTTAAGTGCAAGTGAATTGTGAACAAAATGTGTGTATAAAAAGTAGCTGCATAAAATTTAAACTATCCTGAACTTAATATAAATAAAACTTGTTTTTTTTTTTTTTTTTGAAGGAAAATAGTTTTTTAAAAGAGTTTATAGTATGCGCCAGGCTTTAGCCGGAAGGTAGAATATTTCAGTACATTGATTGAATAAAACATTGTAGTTATTGGATATTTTTTTTTTTTCAGAGCTCGCACAATATGCTCAACCAAATTTTTCTGCGAGGTCTGCTCACTCAAAAGATCGAAAAAAAAATGAGACGGAATCGCTCAGCAACCCACTTTTTCGTTCCGTTCGTGTTCTCGCTCTCTGGTTTCGGGTTGAGCGTCGCTCAGCTACTGAGTGTCAGTAAGTGAGCAAAGCAAGCAAAGAGTACGCAAAAGTCTTTCTTTTTGTTGTTGCGTTTGTCTTATGTTGTTGCCTTAGATATTTCGTCACAGGCAAAGCAGTAAAGAGGAAGTGAGAAGAGGATAGCGCGCACATTTGTGTGCATATGCGTGAACTGTAAAATAAAAGCCAAATATGTGTACAGACCTATGCACACGCGCAATACACATACATGCTCAGAAGACCATTTGCCGAGTTTTTACGAAGTAAAGGGTCTCGAGTGTGTTCACATGGGCCGAGCGAGCGAACAAAAACGCTCGTCAATTGAGCGAAGAGCAAACCAAAGCAAAACGAAGTTAGAGGGTTTTTTCGCGACAGTTTCGCATAGTGTCAGTGGACGAGTGGTTTTTTTTTCTGACAACAAGCACGAGAGAGACCAATTATTGCGAGCTCTGTTTTTTTCCTTTGTTTTTAGAAACTTAGGAGGGCGTTAATGTTAATTTTAGCTCAATTGACCGGATTGAAATTTTTGTACTTTTTTTTCGATATTTATGTATTTTTGTACTTTTAAAGGTTAAATTTTCAAAAGCCAATATTTTGGGAACTTTATACATATATACATATAATGTGTAAAAAGGATAATATCCGTTTTTTTTTTTTTTTCGAAAAGCCACCATATAAAATTTTAATCTGACTAAAATAAAGAAGTTTTCAATACAAAGTCACATAGAGGGTTGGTGGTGGGTTTCTATGAAACTAGCCCAAAAAGTGAAAAGCACTAGATTTTTTAAGTGAAGTGGCTGTAATCAATTTCAAGCTTATATGGACTTAAATAAAAAAGTTTTCATATAAAACCACATACGTTTGCGGTGGGTTTGTATGTAGGCTATTTTAAAAAGTGTGCGTGGCATAATATCAATATATGGATACTCTCTACCACAAAAAGAAGCATAAATACCGCCTTTCAGCCAGATATCTAGAAAAAAAAAAATCTAAAAAAAAATTATCTTCCAAAAATGCGCAACAAAGCCTATGAAAAGTTTCAGAAAAGCTCTCCACAATGCCAACGAAGCTTGGAAATCGCGTTTGAAAAGAAACAAAGAAATTTTAAGTACAAGAGCCCCGGATTTACTATACTCTGAAGAACTGAAGCACATTTTTTTTTTTTTATGAAAATGTATTGTTAATATGTATATAATTTATAATATATATATATATATATATATATATATATATATATATATATATATATATATATATATATATATATATATATATATATATATGTATATTTTAGTTTGTTAAATATATACACACATACACACATGCCTGTTCTAGTTTTCATTTTCTTGAAAATTTTGCGACAGTGAGTGCGTTAACTGGTCTGGTATTTTCTCTTTCGGAAGTGTACTTAAAAAATCTCAACTACTAGTATTGTACTTCGATGATGCAGAAATTATACAACATGAAAACATGAGAATAACATTAACCCTGTATCCTGAAACCTGTAAAATTAGAGTAGAATACACATACACACACATAAGTGATGACCAGATGGTTTTTGTTTTTTTTTTTGTTTTTTTTTTTTTTTTAATATATATTTTATTTATAACATTATAGTTTGCTCTTTGTTTTCCATGCATTTCGTATAATTTATTTTATTTTTCATAAATGTATGTAGATCAGCTCAGCTCAATTTGTGCTGTTGTAACGCATACTTTATAGTTTATGTATATATATATATATTTTAATATTTTTATATATTTGTATATATATATATATATATATATATATATATATATATATATATAT
>JAWNNQ010001548.1:57500-62500 GCA_035044765.1 Leucophenga montana
ATTTTCTTTCAAGCTATTGATTGCTCTGCTCTACTAAATGAGTTTATTAAATCAATACAAATAATAAACCAGAAAAATTTAATACGATTTTTAATGCTATTTTTTGTACACTCACAAAGCGCCCAAAAATTCATTGGTGCATACATATGGAATAATATCAATATATGTGTTAGATACAGTGTTGGATAAATGTTTAATACAATTTAATACAACATTAAGTGTATGACGTGTTGTTCATTACAATTCTTTGCACCAACACAAACAGTTTCCGAAATACATATAAAACAATAAAACCCATAATAAAACATGAACCAGAGTCATTATTATTTGTGAAAATTGAAAATTATAGTGCTGGGCAGCGTCGATCTAGCCATTTCATGTAAAATATACAAATACCTCTTTGAATTTATTTAATTCCATTGAATACTTTTACAAAATTTTCTTAAAACAAGAATTGCTTTGACATTCGATGTAAATCGCAAGATATTTTAAGTAATTAATTACTGATACCATGGTCTACTGTGAAAAAGAGACAAGCTGACATTTCTAAGACCCAAAACGAACAAATATTTTTTAATGAAAATTTGGCTCACATAATTAAACGTTCGCTCAAAAATGGCTATATTCTGCGGCAGTATTTCTTGATATACAACAAGCATTTGACCGAGTCTGGCATCCAGGCATGTTATATAAAATGAAAAAACTGCTTCCTGCTCCATTTTTCCTCTTATTGAAATCGTATCTAAGCAATCGACACTTTTATGTTCAAATGGAAGGAAAGACATCGATACTATATAGTATCCATGCTGGTGTCCCACAGGGCAGTGTTCTGGGACCTGTCCTTTACACAATATTCACTGCCGATCTTCCTGTCGTCAGTGATGTTCAAGTAGCCACTTATGCTGATGATACAGCTATAATTGCATCTAAAGACACTGTGGCAGAAGTATCTCAAGATATTCAAAATGAAATAGTTGAAATAGAGCGATGGCTTAAGAAATGGAAAATAAAGGTTAATACTGAGAAGTCGAAACATGTCACATTTGCTCTGAGAAGAGGAGATTGTCCGTCAGTATTTTCAAATAATTCACAAATTCCTCATAGTGACTCCGCAAATTATCTTGGACTCGATATAAATCGGAGAGTAACTTGGAAAAGTCATATTAAAGGCAAGACAAAGAAACTCAACATAAAAACAAAAAAAAAATGTATTGGCTGCTTGGGAGAAAATCGCAGCTTAGTTTGGAGAACAAAGTTCGTCTTTACAAGGCTATTTTAAAGCCTGTGTGGACATATGCTATCCAATTATGGGGAACTGCAAGCCAATCAAATATTGAAATTCTTCAACGATATCAGTCCAAAACGCTTAGACTTATTGTTGACGCCCCCTGGTTTGTGGCTAATGAACAAATTCACAAAGATTTAAATATTCCATACATTAAAGATGAAATACGTAGAATAAGCACAAGATATGTTGAGAGACTACATGATCATTTAAATGTTTTGGCAATAGGACTACTAGATAATAGCGATACAACTCGAAGACTTAAAAGAAATCATTTACCTTTTAGAGATTAAATTTTGTATATATTGTAAATAAACTCTTAATTATAGAATTTTCAATATAATAGCTGTTCTCACTGGATTACAGCTATTTCTGTTATATTATGAAACTTTCAACTAATTTACTTATTGTCTTATTGATAGATTGTAAATTAATAATAAAAAAAATACAAAAAAAAAATGGCTACAAGGAAATACCTACTCAACAAATAAATTAAGCTGATTTAATAAATGTGTACATTCGAGGTTAAGTCTTAGCGTTATGCTGTTGTTTGCCAACAAACGATTTTCACCTTGATAGCACATCCTAAAAATGGTTAAATTTTTCTACGCTTAACGGAGCCCAATTGTTACAATGGCGTTATCGGCGAAATAGTGAAAAACAATTTAAATCGCCAATTCTTTATACCGACAATGTGATACTAATTAATGTTTTCAAGCCCGATGTTTCTGTTGAGGCCTTCTTAGGTAACGTTTTTGAAGTAGGTAGCATCTTTTGACTAAAATTATAAATTTATTTGACCATACAAAATCAAATCTTTTCTAATTAAAATTGACAATTCTTCTAAAAAAACAGTTTTTTTTACACAAGTTTTTTCTTTTTTTTTCTTTTTTTTGTGTGATTGCAGACTCTATACTATTCTTTGGCCAACACTGTACTCCAATCTAATATTGCAAGTGGGATGTGAGTTTGCTACCCCTAAAAGTGCGTACAAGGCGTATCGGCTTGAGGAACCTGAAAGAATGACAGCGCCAGAGAGTCGCCATACCGTTTTTTAGTAAGATTTAATGAATACTGAGAGTTAACGCGTATTCACAGACGGACTTGATTAGAACGATTCAGCTTGTCGCACTGATTAAGAATATATATATATATATATATATATATATATATATATATATATATATATATATATATATATATATATATATATATATATATATATATATATATATATATTTTTTTTTTTATATATATATATATATATATATATATATATATATATATATATATATATATATATATATATATATATATATATATATATATATACTTTATGGGGTCTATGACGACTGTTTGTTTGCAAATAAATAAAGTAAAATACATATATTTCAAAAATAAACTCATGTCTGTATTCAAAATTTCAGTATCAGAAAAGCAAATTTGAGCAAAAATTGTAGCTCGCTTGCATCAAACGAATAAATTAATTTATAAAGCAACAATTAAAAGTGCTGTAGTGATGTTATTTGAATATGAAACCATGCTTTGGTTTCATGGTACAATATTTTGAATATAAATACTCAAAATATATTCGTACTTAATAAGACTATGCACTGAAAAGCTCAAACAAATCTTAATAAGCTTTGCAAAAATTTCGACTACAAAGTTACATATCTTGCGTATGACTCGTGCATATTTGAATACTTCTCTGTTATGTGTAAAGTTAATGCAAAACAAAACATTCTATATAAAATAATTTTATACAAATATTCCAACTATTCACTTATAATTAGTTTTACAATATTTTCATAATGCTTCTATCAACAAGAGAAAAACTTTGTTTAAATTTATTAATTTATTAGTATTTAGTATTTTAGTAGTTCATATTCATATAGTTCATACATTTGTGGGTTCTGTTGTTGGGCATGTTATGTTTTTCACGTATTTTATTGTTCAATTTTACATTACTATGTCGAAAGCACTTTTCTTTTTTTTTTTTTTGTATTGAATTGTTTGCTGAGTGGAGATATATTGTAAAAAGCAAAATAGTAAATTAAATTAAAAACTAAAATGCATTTTAATTATCTTTGTACGCTAATACTAAAATCTAATTGCAAGTTATTTATTTGCAGTAACAAACGTTTTTTTTTTTTGTTTAATTTTTTTTTTCCTGCCTTTGCAAATAAATTTTGTTGTATATGTAATTATTTGTTTGTATATATATAAATATTTAAAAACTACACAAAACACATTAGCAACAATTATTTTAGTTATTACTTTATTTGTTTTATTAAAGTCATTTCTTTTGGTTTCTTGTTTTTCTTTTACTCTTGTAGCTTGTTCATATAACTTTGCTTGAAATTCCCTAAATAATTTTTTTTTTTTTTTATAATAACAATTTTACGTTGCATGGAAATATATATATATATATATATATATATATATATATATATATATATATATATATATATATATATATATATATATATATATATATATATATATATATATATATATATATATATATATATATATATATATATATATTTGTTTTTTTTTTAATTTAATATTTTCAAATTATGTTTAGCTATGTCGGTATATGTGTGTATATGTATGTATATTAAATTATATTTACAAAAAAGTAATAATAAAAACGATCGCGGAAAAATTTATAAAAATTAATAAATAAAAATAAAAACAAACAGAATGTTGAAATATCACTTGAAGAATGTTGGTAACAGCATACATTTAAAGAAACAGTTGTTAAAAGAGTTGGCAATTGTTCAATTAATTGATTAAGAGTTGGTAAAACAAGCATCGCTTAGTACGAGTACATAATATGTATGTATGTATGTATGTATGTATGTATGTATGTATGTATAACTAACAGGTAGACATGGGGAATAGTACATATATGAATGAGTCTTTTACTTCGAAGCGTTCCTCACATAACGAACGCCTGAAAACTAGTATGCAATTGAGTTCTTTAAATGTACGACGAGTTGCGTGTTAACTATACCTAAACAATTGTTGATAGTTCATTTACGTTTATGTCAGATCAAACGTGAACTAATACATTTTTATCAATATATTGCATTTAATCAATCCGTAGAATTCTTTTGTAACTTCTATATTTGAAATCGTTCCAACAACCACTATTATAATCAAATGTGTTATTTTTTAATTACACAATTACACAATAGAGTTATTCCTTTAATCTGGGAAACTTTTTAAACCTCAACATTTTTCGAGGCAGTTTACGGAAACGCGCTTTTCTGAAATCACTATAAAACTGTGTAATTCATTTTGTAAATTTAGCTAGGGTTGCCTATTGATCAGAGTTCGAAATTATCACAGCCAACTTCGATTACTTCATACTTAATAAAGCTATTATTAAGCACTTCATTTGAATTTAAGCTTCATGCTTCGTTGGCTTTTTTCACTGCCTATTGACCAGAGTTCGGAATAATCACAGCCAACTGCGAGTTCTTCATATTTAATACAGCTATTTTTAAGCACTTAATTTGCATAGCTTCTTTATGCTTCGTAGGCTTTTAACTCAGCTAGCATCTGGTTTCTTTCACTGGAGTGAAAAATTAGTTTTTTTTTTTCTTAGATATTTCCAAAGAATTGTAGTGAATACCATCTTCTCGCCTTCATTCTCAAAAGTTTTTTAAGAAATATCTCTTCTGCTACAGGAGCCCAGTGAATGCGA
>JAWNNQ010001548.1:67500-195465 GCA_035044765.1 Leucophenga montana
CAGATTCACGTAAATTCGTTGTTACATTTTTTTTTTTTTTTTTTGTTTAATTTCGATTTACTTATGATTTATTGCTGAGTGCACGCACAGATTTAATATAAAACAATAAAATAGAAAAGAATATTACAAAAAAAAAAAAAAAACAATGTCAGTTAGTCGAGTACATATGTACATACTATAAACTGCAGCATAAAAACAAAATTCATAGCATTAATGAACAATTTTTGGTAACTCAAACTCGAGCATAAAAAGTTTGATATAAAATTCAAAGACAGAACAGAACTGCAATAAGCAATACAGCCACAAAAAAAAATTTTTTTTTTTCTTTTTGTTCTGGCCCCACTCAACCATTTTTTAAAATATGTTTTTAAGGTCGATGACACCAAATTCGTAGTCTCTTTTACCCGTCTGTTTTTAAGTTTGTCTTGACTGTGAAGATTTTTTGATATTATGTCAACATCATGATGTGATGGGGTTAAATAGATCTCGAATTCGAAATGAGCGATTCTAAAAGCATATAGTAAACATATTCAGACCACCAGTTCAAAATTTTTTAATGACAGTTGATTATTAAAATTACTTGAGTTTTACAATGACACGTAAGTAATACAGACAAACAGTTTGCATGGCATCTTTCGACGATTTCAACACCAAGTCTTTAATTCTATCGTCCTATCGTAATCCTATGAAGAGAAAAGCTTTTATGGCGAATTCCGTGCTTCACTAAGAAAGCAATTTAAAAAAAAAAATTTAACAATTTTATAATTCTATTGTAAGGATCTATATATAGTTATTATGTTAAAATTTCCCAAAAATAAATAAGCTAAACACACTTTTGTTTAAACTGTTTTCGTTCATCAATGCTATCTTTAAAAGAAAAATACAAATATATACAATAATACTCGTATAATGAACAAAACGCGAAAAGAAAAATAAAACAACGAACTATTTTCAATGTGAACATAAAAAAGAGGTCCCAGCCGTATATTATCTTTTTACGCGCAAATTTAATTAAATTGTTAAAAAAAAAAAAATAGTTTTGAGAGAAATCGATACGGAAAATTGCAATAAAGAAAAGCTCGATTTTTATAACAAGACAAACATTATACTTACGATGGTAGCAGTGGCGCTGGAAGTCCGCCACCAGGTCGGCCACCGGGCAATGGTGGAGCGCCGCCGCCAGGGCGATTTGGAATCGCTGGCGCTGGACGACCAGTGGCTGGTGGTGGTGGTGGCCCGCGACCGCCCTGTTTGAGAGAATAATACAGTTAATTATTATTAGATTATATAGCGTTGATGTAAAGAATCATCTGCATTCGAACTGCAATTGTACAACACTTCGCATTTTAGCTCACCTGTGCGGCGGGTGCTGGTTTACGTGGTCCACCTGGACTTGGTGGCGAGAGACGTGGATTATCCAAACCGCTTGGCAGCCAATCGTTTTTAACCGGTGGTGGAAGCGGCGATGATACAGTAGCCATGGAAACATCACCTGAAAAAAAATGAACAACAACAAAAAAAAAAAAAGAAATGACAAAACTTGTTACCCCAAAAGAAAAACTGATTATACATCTTATTGTATTTTCAACTTACCAATAATTTGCAGTGCATCCTTGCAAGCGCGATACATGCGCAACATCTCTTCACGGCGTGTTGCAGACTCAGCTGACTCTTCCATCATTTGTGCCTACAAATGTACAACAGATACATTATTAATGTGTCGTTGAAATCTACAAATTTGAAAAAAAAAAAAGAAGAAGAAGAAGAAAAACTTACCTGATCACCTGATGCGTACAAATGGGCTAACAGTTCGCCATTGATAAAGTCCTTGGCATTGTTAATAATCAGCATCATTATGGACTTCGGCACCATATCGCGTGTAGTCTTTGTGACAATTTTCATATAGGAATCAACCAAATTGCGTATTGTTTCGACTTGACGCTCCAACTGTGGATCCGAGGAACTCTCCTCGCTGGTCGTCTATACAGAATGGATTTACACATAAAATTGTGTTTCAATTAAAAGTGTTCATAGGAAAAAAATTCGTTGCAAACTTGAAAATCATTTGCAGTAATAATAAATAAAACAAAAGATAAACTGCTAACAGAGTGAATCCAAAAAACATACCAAATAAATAAATAAAACAAATTAAATGGAAACGAACAAAAGTTAAGTATTATAAGAATAGTAGAAAAAACGGAAAGCATGTAGAACAAAATATAACAGAATAAAATTAAGCCATATTTTACATATTTTATGATAGCGACAAGTGCTGATTAAACGTATATGTGTACAATTTAAAATAATTTATTTATTTATAAATATTTTCTTTTACAGTTTTATGGCCACCTAAAATGGTAATTTTTCTGGTTAGTTTCATTATTAATTTAATGTTCAAATAAAATAAAAAAAAAAGTAAAAATCTACAGAAATAATTGCTTGATGAAGTGCATTTATTTGTTGTGAAATCTCTGTATTTCTTTTATACCCTTCATACAGTTGTATTGTACTGTCATGTCAGTTTGTCAGAGTTTGTCAAGTAGTAAAGGGAGACCATGATAATTTTTACAATATGGATATCCATCCAACTGTCAAAAACATTCAGTATAGTTTGCATTTTCATTATGGTTCGTTTCACGCTTCCCGAACGTTTGCCTATAATTAAAAAATATATTATCGAAATTCCGGCTCAGTTGTAACTTTTCACCGTGAGCATGGTCGCCAACATCGATTCACCGTGGATAAGTTCGAGCGTAACTACAGTCTTTTGGACCTTAGACACCAACCAGAGAGAGAAAAAATTGATATGAGGAAAACATAGCCGCCTTAGCGACGAGAATCGATGAAGACCCTGAAATGTAACGATGTTGAAATTAGAGATCTCTCTACTATTTTCTCTGAAGCTACGTCAAGTCCTTGATTTATGTCAACAAGCCAGCCACTTTAGACGTGTTTGTGACCAACACTCGAGAAACCATTGCCGGGATATAGCAATTGGATCGACTTATCAAAAATTGAACTCAACGAATGCAGCCGAGGTCATCTTTTAAAAAAGATCCTGTGCCATACATAGTGGAATCACTGTACCTTCAAAATATAGCAATAATCAATTTGATGTCTCACACTCTTGACATTTTTATTTGGACACACATTAATAAAGCAATCGAAGATGAACATCCGAAAAACTATGTTATTAATTGATTTTTTTCTTTTTTTTTTAGTTATAGAGATATCGATTTAAAACTTTAGACGAATGCTTCTTTTCGTTTGTATAGCAATTTGATACTAATTTTTCCGCCTTGCATCTACCTAAAACTTCGACCTGTTCGGGCCATTGCATTGCATTATCCACCAGTTTTATGTTTATATTGCGATAGAAAATCTATACTTTTTATGAACGATCTTTTTACACACAGAGTGTGAATAGTGTTATAATCTAGTCACAGTGTTAACAACGCCTTATATTCGTGATTAGCAAGACGACGAGTTCTAGTCATCTAGCCATTTCCCACTGTATGTTTGTTGGCGTCGTACTCCCTCAAAATGTTGAAATTTTGGTTTCAAAGTCTGTATGTTTATGGTTTATAACCATAATCCACATACTTATCAAAGTGGTCACGATGTGAAGGTGTAGCTCCCATACAAAAACACTTTCCATTTATTGTGTTGTATTAATGTAATGTTTCAATTTAAGCAATTATTTTTTAAAATAATGGGTTACGCGTCAGATTTCGAAATCTAAATCGTATCGAAAATCATAAAAGCTTTCTTTATTGTAGAACTATTATTAATTTGTATGAATTTCGATCGAAATCTGGCACATACCCAAATAATTGCTTTGAAATTCGTCCACTTTATAGTAACAAAAGGTGATTCTAAATAAGTACGAGGGGTATTATTTATATTTCGAGAATAGCAAATAATAACAAACATTTTTAAATGAAAATGGCTTTATTGTTTTTCAAAATATTTCCCTTGATGATCAATAATTCACTTTTGCATTCATTCAAACCATTTGTCATAGCAGTTTTTCCATTCCTCTTGAGACACCTCCAAAACATGGTTTTTGAACGCTTCAACTGCTTCTTCGGCGCTCGTAAATCGTTGACCACGCAGCTTACCTTTGATACTCGAGAACAAGAAGAAGTCATTGGGTGTCAAATCTGGACTGTACGGATGATGAGTCATTAATTCGATGTTTTGACTGCTCAAAAATGCACTTGTTTGACGAAATGTGTGAGAGCTCGCATTGTCATGATGGAGAATGATTCGTCTTTGGCGGTTGGTTTTACGAATTTCGCCAAAGACTTCCGGCAAACAAATAGTCGTGTACCACTCAGAATTGACCGTCCTACGTTACTCAAGCGGAACAGTGGCCACATGACCCATGCGGTCGAAGAAACAGGCAATCATTTGCTTCGCTGTGCTTCTTCCACGAACAACTTTTGTTGGATTTGGCTCGTCTTGGAATATTTTTGAACGACCTTCAAGAAATTCGTCGGCGACCGAGCTACGACCACGATTGAATTCACTATACCAGCGGTACACTGTGGTTTTTGATGGTGTGCTTTATCGCCATACAAAGAACTGAGTTCATTGACACGTGCTTGTTGAGATAATCCACGTCGAAAGTTGTGAAAAATAATCCAACGAAACCCTTCTCTTGAAATTTCCATTTTTTAGCCAAATTGCTTTTCTTAACTCACTGTAAACAGAACAAATAGCAATTGTACATCAAAACTTTGTGAGTACGTTTATTCCAATGCCAAATGTCAAACTTTATTATGGTGTTGCCAGATTTTAGTTTTTGACATTAGTGGTGCCAGTTCCCGAAATATAAATAGCAGCCCACGTATGACATTTTTGGAATTAATATTATCTGATATTATTTTATTGACACATTTGTTAAATCGAAACCAATTTACTAAAATTTAAAAACTGAACTAAATTCCAGCGAGCAAAGCGAAGTGTGAAGTGTATTTAAGCTTCGGTTTCACCGAAGTCAACGTTCTCTTCTGTTTTAAATATCTCGAACTGATTAAAAGGTGGTATGGTTCAGTTAAAGGTACTTTTGTATATATCTTTTCTTTTCTTTTTTTTTTTTTTTGTTACAGCCATCAAGGCACTATAACATACAAGTGTATCGTCAAATGCGTAGCAAAGAGCCGTTTTTCCACATTAAATTTTAAAGAACCATTACAATTAGAATATATGTATGTATGAACGGTCTGACCACGTATATTTGTGTGATGGGTATAAAAGCTTCAAATTTCTCCCGTTTTTTGACTAATTTCTTAAATTAATTACTCAGTTCTGGTTTGACATACATTTTGTGCGAGGTTTTGTTTGTAAGTGATGAATAAAAAAATGTTTAAGAAGCGAATTAGTTTAAGAACAAATGATAACAATTTTAATGTAAAAAAAAAAAATATATTTATTGTTTATTTAATTTGCAAGGTTAGAAAATACGCAGTATTAACAAAATTGAACAAATATTAAAAAAAAAAAAAGAATTAATGTAAAAAATTTAACAGGACTAAATATTGGTATTTTTGATTGTTGGTTTTTTTTTTTTTTTTGTTTTTTATATATATAGATATATATGTAGAGATACAAATCAAACATACTTTCTTCTGCAAACACAGTTGTGGTATTTTGAGATTGTTTCAGAATTGATACACATTTTTTTTTTTTTTTTGGATCAAAGAAATAAACAAATTGGAAAAAAATTATTAATAGAAGAAAAATTAAATGCTTTGGAAAAAAGAAAGAGTAATGCAAAGACTTTTGCGTTGATGAATGAAAAAGTTGAAAGTTAGAAAATAATAGTAATGAAGAGCATAAAAAAGTTGTGATTGATATTTTATATATTATTTTATTATAGCCAATCACCAAGAAAATATAATTTTTTTTTTTTTTTTTTTTAAATTTAACATGATACTTGAATTTACTTTTCGCTAATTTAGGAATAAAAACTAAAACAATTCCAATCTTTTCGCAAAAAAAAAAAAAATAAAATAAAAAAATAATAATAATTTAAGAGCGCTAGAGATAGATAGTAAAGAGATAGAGAGATTTATATAGGCTAAGAATGCAAATTATTTGCTAAAAATTATGATGAAATAAAACAAACCTCTTGTCCTTCCTGCACACGATGATTTCACATATTATTTTTATTGAAAAATTTTGTTGTAATTTATTATTATAAATATTTGTTTGTTTGTAGTACATATCGAAATCGGAAAGAAAGCATACAAAGAAATATTTTATTATAGAGTTGAAAAACTTTAAACTTTTTTTTGCTTAAAAATTAAAAGTAAAAAATTATGCATTCCAAGTATTGTATGGAGAAAAAAAGAAGAGGGTAAGGGTAAGCGCGATAGAGATATGGAATATGATGACAATTATTACGAGTGTTTTTCGTAAAGTAAGTTCTGATTTTTCTTTACCCTGTGCCCCTTGTACACAACGCAACAAGAGTATGAGTTTCGTGCGAATGTAGGTAGTAACACGCAGAAGGACATGTGATAAAATTCCTAAAGTATATTTATTCTTGATCAGCATAGGACGTTAATGCGATGGAGACATGTCCTTTTGTAAGTAAAACCAAACAGATCTCAGAGAATATATGATGTTTAAGAAGAATATTAGATACTATGTACATTTTAATATTTTTGTACATAATTATTTCAATCTCACCGATGATTATGTAAAAAAATTTAGTATTGTTCAAGCTTTCAAACGATTTAACATTCTTTGAAAAGCAATCCTTTTAAATATGTTACAAAACACACCAAGGAAATACTAAATCAGCTCCAGCTGTTGCGCCGAGTATAAAGCAAGTACAATATTTGAAATAGGGCGTAAACTTATGCTGAATTGAATACAAAGCTATTCTATCTACCTCACGCACGAGTTAAACTTTTAATATATTCTCGGGGTTTCAATATAACGGGTGATTCATTTAGAGATCTTTTTTTCATTAGTTTTTTTTTTTTTTTCTTACAGATCACGCGGCACTAGTGTCATTGTGTCATATAATTTTTATTCAATATATTTATCGACAATTCACACCGCAACAACGTCTCCAAATTATCAGTTAATACCATCTGCATATTTGAGTCTCTGTTTACGTTATTGGATGATACGCGACCGTATAGACCACATACAGCCTGTAGAGAGTAGTATATTGCAGCGGAGAGTGTTGCTGAAGATCATGGCCAGCAGTATGGTACAAACTTGCGAATTTTACGCCAAAATCTTGGTTCAAAAGCTTACAAAATTCAATCAATTCTTTAAAAATGAGGCCGAACAGAACATAACCGTCAAAAGTGAGCGCTACAGCAACATGATAACGGACTTTTTGTTCCCCGAAATTAAAGCCCGTGACGTCGACGACATTTAGTTTAGTTTCAGCAAGACGGTGCTACGGCACTCACAGCGCGCGAAAGAATAGCAACTGGCCACATAGATCGTGTGTTACCACACCTCTACATTTTTTAAGTCATAAGTCTTCGTCTATAAGCCAGCTACGATTCAAGACTTGGAAGCCAATATAACTTGCGTAATTCGCGCGATACCAGTAGCAATGCTGGAAAGAGTGATCGAAAGTTGGACCTTCCAAATGGACCACCTACACCGTAGCCGCGGCCAACATTTGAATGAAATTAACTTTAAAAAGTAAATGTCAGAGATTTTTCTTTCGGGTCATAATAAAGTTTCTGTGACATTCCACATTTTAAGTGTTTCATTTAAAATATTTAAAAAAAAAAAACATCTAAATGAATAACCCATTATTTGGAGTACTTACTTTACGGACAGCTTACAAGGATTTGCTATTATTTAATGCTGCCGAGTTACTTTTACGATTTACTATACAAAGTAAGGGCCTAAACAGATTTATTTAACTTTCATTGAGTTTTAAATGAATTATTTATTAACGTAGAAATTATTTATTAAAAATAACTTTTAATATAAAATTTTAACTTGAAAATTAAATTTGATTTACGGAAATAAACTGGAAGTCCTATTTTTACACATGTGTGTGAAACTTAAAATACGCAAGAAAAATATAATATAAATATAAATTGGCTCATAAAGACTTAGAAACAACGGTAGTGTGCTGCTTTTGTTGTTTGACAGTGAAGTTGTTGCTAGGATTGAAGTTGCTGAGCCTTAAACTGGACCAGAAAGAAATTCATTTGTTACTAATTCTTCATCTGTTTTAGACGCATAAAAACAACTTATGTAAAGTCTCATACCTTCATATGGAAAACATTAAATTCCTCTGGAGACAGTACCTTCAAACCAGAGGGTGTTTTATTGCAAAAAAATTTACAATCATGTTTCAAAATTATTCTGTGAGAATTAGAAACTAAAGTATTTTATAATGCTAATTAAAAAATGATATACGGGGACCTTGGATCAAAGACTACACGAGACAATTGACTACCTGTAGCAACAAGAAATCAAAAAGAATACCCTAGAACTACTTTTCAAAGTTAGCTTCTTGCACATTTGATCATTCATAATTACAGTGACTATAGATTAAGAGTATAATGATTTAGCTCTATGCGAAGTTTTATAATGTATGTATATAGTATTTTGTTTTAGACAATTACAACAACGATCAAATGTAGAAGATGACATACTATAACAATATGATAAAAAAAATCTGAAGTATATGTATTAGTTTGACGAATTCGTTTGATTGACCGATCTACGAGCGTTATTAACATAATGATAGATATATATTCACGTTCGATATTAATATTGTATGAAATGCAAACCTTTTGCTAAATGTAGTTTTATAGTAAGGGTAGATATTTTTATATTTTACACAAAAATTATTAAGTATAATATGTACGCACCTCATCACCGTTCTCTTGTGTCTCCTGTTTTTCTGGATAGACTCCGGCGCGCAGAAATGATGCCTTCCAAGATTCCACATCCTCAACAGTTTCGCATGACAGCTCAAGTTGTTTGTAATCCTAAATTTAACGGCAGGCACAATGCGTGGTTTTGATTTTTTTACAACAAATAGGCAAATATAAAATAGAGAGATAGAGCGAGAGAAAGACCAGGAGACAAAAAAAACAAAAAAACAAAAAACAAAAAAAGAAAGAACAAGAAAAAGAAGCGACCAAGCGCGCAACAATGTACAGACATTCTTTTTTTTTTTAATTATTAGCAATAAAAGCAGTAAATCGAGCGAGAACTATGTAGTAGTAGTAGGTATGTACTTTAAATTCAAAAAAATTTAACTTCTATTTTTGCTCCGATATGTATGCTTGTATTATTTTAACGTTTTTTTTTTTTAATGTTATGGAGATATTTAATAATTTTTACACTCTTGGCTGTTCATTGAAATACCAAATTCATTTCTCAGTTCTACTGATATCGTATATTACGAGATAGTCATCCAAAATAAATGAGTTTACAAAAATAGTTTAGTTTATTGGCTTATTTTATTTTTAAATTTGAAATGGTTAACAGATCCTCGAGCTGCTTACGAAACTAACTCTTCCCTGCTTGTAATATATAACGTTTCATTTGTGGGTCGAATTCTCTTCTCAGCATTTACGCAATGGAGCTCATAAACAGGAAGTTAGACTATGGAAATGATTTGCTCATAATTCATTGAACCCTTAAAATCCACAGATTAAAAATAAATAATTATACTACAATATACATCAGCTCAAATGATGTGTAAAGTACGAGTATAAACATTTTTGTCTTAAAGTTGAAAAATCCATAAGAAATCAGAGACCTTAAAAAGGATTCGCACGGGTTTTGTAGAAAAGACGAAATATATGAGGTGGGCTAAATAAAATGGAAACAACGTATAATTTTTGACGATTTGTGGTTTTGCGTTCGTATTGCAATATGAAAATTATAAGCAATTTAAGTTTTACCAGTGCTTCTTCATGACTCGTAGATGCAAATTCGCAATGGAGTTATACTTCGAAAAAATTTGTTATACTCAATTTAGTTTTTAAAATTTACCTTTGTGTAAAATAAAGGTAGTGATTCTAACTTCTTCATTCAAATTCGTATAATATACGAAATATAAGTGACCAATTTTAATCATACAATTTTTATTTTGTAGTTAAAGGGGATTACCATTTGAAGAATTAAACTCTAATTGCTTCATTTCTTGTTACCCAAAATTAAGAGATAATTAATGATAAAATAACCACATTCAATTGTGAAAAATGATAACAGTTGTTGAGTTGTGCCCTAAAAATGGAAGAGAAAAGTGTTATTCTTCAATTGTAAACAATGATTACGTTTTATTGCAGTAGATAAACCATTATTATTTACAACATCTTTACATCAACATCTTTACATCTGCGAGGCATTTGTTGTTTATTAAAATTCTCCGACTTTCAACTGGAATATTTTTCCAATCATCCTGTTCCAAGCATTATTGCTTCATCTTATAAACTGCTTTCGTAATATTGAACATCAAGTTTTCAATCTGATTTAACTCGAGTGACAACGCTTTTCGTTTCAGTATATTGTTTTCGTTTTAATATAATCGTTGTTTTGCCAAAATCGTCGAGGGTTTTGGTGTTTTATCTTGCTAGTGGTCGTTATCATACTTTGGACGAGGAGTTCAATAATAGGAAAAACATCCTCACACATAAATTTTAGTGTGTTTTGCGTACTTAGAATTTAATTTTAAGTTTATTAGTAAATTTCGCACATTGTATCGGGTGATGAAAAGTCCGCATAGATTTTAATATTGCCAATGCAATTCTGCACCGATGTCTTGGTGTAAAATATGATTTTTGTGAAACTTCTAACCAAAAATGCTGGGTTTTTACGATATTTACGAAACATGGATGAGTTCACTTTAAGATTTAGATCAACTGAGGCATCTTCTTCACCATTCGTTTGATTCGATACGTCGTAACCATATCGATTTTTGGTTTCCGGCTTATATTGTCATTTATTCACATTGCGTATCATCTTGGCTGAGCATGACTCTCTTATAGCATTTTTTTTTTTTTTTTTTTGTTTATTCACGTTTATCAGTTGTAAACCCTATTTCTAGATTGCAATGAATAAATTTCAGAAAAGATTATAGACATTACAATGTAAGTATAACCAATTTTGATCCATAAAATTTGTACCAATTGAAAAAACGCGGCGTACAACTTGCAGTTTTTTTTCAACGTAAACATTCTGTTTAGGTCTGCACACTTTAACTTATGTTCGTCAATCCGCCTGTCAGTGTTTATTTAAACTTTGCACGAATGCATTTGAAAGGTTTTTTCTTTGTTTTATTTTTACGTTTAGTTTGTTTATTCATTCGTTCCTTGCAAACGAATCAAATTCGCATGACTTTGCTCAACGTGCTGTTACATTCGTTTGCAATATTTACGGACTTTATTAAGTACAGTTATTATGTTCTTAATCATATCTTCATGTCCCCCCCTCCCCCTTTCATTTGGAGTTCATTTGATTTTTTTTTTTTTTTTGTTTATGGTTTTCAAAAATACAATCAATTAAGACCTTATTTTATTCGGCTTCAGCCAACATACTCCATAATGATGTCGACTAACTATAGCTCTTACTTGTTGCTTCTGTTGTTTCCAATTGTTCTAGAATGGCTTAGAACAGCTATTGTGTAAACTACAAAGATTTCAAGCGCATGTCAAGAGTATAAAATATTCGGTTGAACCGAAGTTTCAGTTATTTTGATAGTTTACTTAATATTTGATTAATGTTTCATACTTTGTTGTTAATTTTCCAGGGTTAAAAAACCAAATCAAAATAAATCATAGCTCTACAAATTGGTTCTCTATATGCAAGTATAGGTTAAAAAAGAAAAAATATTGTGTTGAGCTCATTTCGCATGCGCAGACACATTATTGTGAATGCACATGCAGAAATCAACTCTTGTTTTGGGGAAAAATGTTGATAAAAACATAGTAATTTTTATCTTATACAAAAAAATTACCAGCAAATAGCTGATTCGTATTTAGTTGTGAATGTTTCAATTTTTTTTTTTTTTTCTTTAAAGTTTTTAATTAGAGAGACTTATTTGTTCATTTATTGCTGGACACTTTTAGGTTAAGTAGCCTAAAAGTATACTACAATAATTTTTTGGTTTTAGTTAATGCCAATGATTCGCAATATTTAAACTAAAATAAATAAACAAAAAAATACTTCAAACTTAAAACGTTTAAAGGATTTTTCGTTTGTTTCGCTCAATTTTAAGTTTTCTTTTCTGTTTTCTATTTTTCGATTTTTGCTTTTTTTTCTTTGTGTCGTAAATTTTTTTGTATGCTAACAAAAATTACTAACCTTATAAACATTACGTCCATCGGGACTGAATAAAGCAAATGTAACACGCCTAGACATTGACATAAAGCCCTGTTCAATATCTCGCAATTTCAAACCATCCAACGGTAGCATAAATTTCTTTTCCTTCTCATCCTCGTCCTTGTACCAGGA
Source organism: Leucophenga montana (assembly GCA_035044765.1). Taxonomy (NCBI): domain Eukaryota; kingdom Metazoa; phylum Arthropoda; class Insecta; order Diptera; family Drosophilidae; genus Leucophenga; species Leucophenga montana. The sequence continues at coordinate 79,966 of JAWNNQ010001548.1, forward strand.
GATGCTCTCCGATGTTAGAACAAACCAATATGGACGTGACCCGCCTAAAGAAATATAGATATAGAAATAGAGAAAAAAAAAAATAATAATAAAACCAAAGCGAACGAGCGATCGCGAGTTGCAGCAGACGAGAACAAATTTTTGTCGTCAGAATGGAGAAGGATTTTTTTTTTTAATTTCATTTTTTTTTTTTTTTTAATTTAATTTCATTTTAATCAGAAATAGAGAAATAGACAGAAAAAGTCATAAACGAGAACAGGAAAGAGAAAGAGAAGGTAAGAAAAAAGTGCGATGTTAAGCAAGTAAACGTGCGTTTAGTTCAATTTATTGAAATTAATTTTATTTAATATTTTCAGTTTATCGTGGAACACACACATGTAATGAGAGTGAGAGAGAAAAAAAGAAAAAAAAAATTTTTTATATTAGTATTCAGTTTAATTATTGCAAGTATAAGGTGCAGTATGCCATTTTTGCACATACTAAATAAATGTTTCAAAATTACGCTTAAGTTGTGAATTTATGTGACAAAAAAAAAATGTATTTTTAAATGCAATTTAGCCTGCAAAAATGAAAGAAAAAACATAACGCGCAAACTGCTCAAAGAGTGCATATTCTAAGCTGACATGCAATTCACAGAAAGAGAGAAAAAGTGTGTTTGTGCGTGTGCATAGACGTGAACATAGAAATATCAATAGAACCATTCGAAAAGATTATCATACTGCCGAATTTTTAAGGTAACCTGGATGTATGAATTAAATCTGTGACATAATCTTAGACTGATGTAACCATCCTTTCCGTTTTAAATCTGGTACTCTAGCTTTTTCGCAAAGAAATTTGTAAATATTACATACTGACTTTCGAATCATACTATTTAGACTCGTATATGAACATATACGAAGTTACTATATAGTAAGTATAATTTGTTTGTTTTGACATTTTTCACTTTTATGGTTGTTTCAAAAGAAAGTTCACATTTAAAAAATCGATAAAAAAAAGTAAGTAGTTTATTGAAAAAATGTTTATTGCATTACATTACATACACACTTTGGGAATTTATTTCTTAAAAATGATATTGTCCAAATGTAAACCGTTGCGTTCACGGCATTCATTTAGTCGAGCAGATTTCCTTTTAATTTTGCCAGGGAAGACGGTTTGTTGCCGTAAGCTTTAGATTTGACGTAACCCCACAGGAAAAAGTCCATAGGGGTTAAATCGGGACTTTGTGGATGCCAATTTATGTCACCTCTCCTGGAGATCAATTCGCCAGGAAAAATTTTATGAACTCGTGGTAGAGATCTGTTGGACGTGTGTGAAGTTGCTAAAAATGCTGAACAATGATGATCTATGCACGTTTAAAGCAACAGCACACTTCCGAATCGAAAGGTCCGAACAGAGTAACAGACTGAGTAACACTCTCTACGTTTTCGAACGTTCTCAAAAAGACCTTGGACGCCCGGATTTTGATTTTTCCAGCGTTGAACCGGTCTCTTCAAACTTCTCGACACATTTTCCAATAAGTCGTGGGCTTCGCGCATCATTTAAATGACGAACATGGCGAATACTGCAGAATTTTCTACGCGCTACAGTCGCTTTATTGCCGTTTTTGTAAAACTCACGTACGCACAACGCACGCACCGCTCCCGAGAAACGCTCCATAGCGACTAAATTCCCAAAAGCTAGGCTACCGATTGACATACCCCCCGCGCCCCTCGGAATAGTTGCGTTCACGCAATCAGCAATCAAATGTGAACTTTCCTTTGAGACACCCTGTATTGTAGTGATATATAGACAAAGTATAGTAATATTATAGATAGTTAATCAGCGCCTTAAATATCGCACATGCATCGAAACCAAAATTTGAGATCTCCAGAGTTTAAGTCAGAGAATAACATTAAGTTTACAATGAAAAGTTATGTCATGCTGGACGAATTTTTTAATAGCCACGATTCGTAAACACATGCATATGTTGAAAATGAAAATTTTCCTATTTACATATGTTATTTCATATTTACTATACGTAAGTATTTATCCTTTAAACTTGAACACCATGAATGAATAGTTGCGTTCATCATGAAACATTGTAAGCAGTTTACGGAAATGTACCATTGGGAAATCACGTAAAAAAATGCGACATTTTTTTTTGACAATTTGGCTAGGGTTGCCTATTGTCACTAATTAATTAGTGCTACATATTTTCCGTTTTGTAATTAACAAAGTTGTTATGTTATGTTATTTCTTGGAAAATATCTAAGTCATAAGAGTATTACATTACTCCTTAAAATATTATTCTTACAATGTTATAGACAGAATTATAGGTGAAGAGAAAATGCGCACATTAATTTATATATTTTCTTTTGCTGAACGACAACACTGAAACATTCGTGTAAATTTAAGGTTATTTAGACGTTAAATTTGAAGTTTTTATTTTACGTGTTACGCGTAAACTCTGTCCCATACAATTTCTGACAGTGCTTTTACGATTATCGTAATTTCATGAGTTTCCATTGTTTTTGAGGTAGTTACGTATTTAGAGGAATACCATGTTTGTATATTACCTATTTTCGAATTTATTTATGCCTCGGCCAAATGAAATTTGACATAACTCGTGGTTTGGGTTGTTCACTTTTTAGAGATAATGTATTGATAAATTTGATTATCAACAACAAATGTGCCAATTGCCAGAATGGTTGGAAGTTCGTAAAGATTTTTTTTTTTTTCAATAATACATTTGTTGAAATCCTACACGACCTTTTAAATCGTTTAGTACATACATACATTATGACTTTTTCTTATGTACTTGATAATTTCTACGTTCACGATTGTATAACAAGAGACAACGTAAGATACATGAGCCATGACAAACATACATGCATAATTTACAAAAAGGGACAAAAACAAATGCAAATAATAAAAGAAAAAAATTATATTTAATAAATAATTTTAAAGGGAGTACAGCAAATTAAATGTTAAGTTCGAATACAAACCAAGAATTCGTGGTAAAAATCTCATCAACGCTACAAAAGTGAACAAAAAAAAACAAAAAAATAAAAAAGGAAATAACAAATAAAGAGCGACAACAAACAAATAAAAGTTTTAGAAGAAAGAGTAAAGGGCTTAATAGACGATACATCTGATCACGATCATTTTGTGTACAATTTTCAAATTACTTTGTGTATTTTGTAGGTCTAGTAATTTTATATGCCCTCAATAATTTTTAATAAAATCGAGCAGAAAATTTGTTTCACTTTGTTTTTTTTTTCGTACTCATGTTACCGCGTCAAACGACAAACGTAACTGAACTCTTTTCTATGCAAAATGCATACAGACGACATTCATGCGTACATCAAGATCAAAAAGGAGTGGAAATGATCGCAAAAAATCAAATTCATTTTGATTTTCGACGCTTTGATCGCGACCGTGATCATGATGTATTGTTTATAAAGGCCTTAAGATACGTGCGTAAGAGAGAGAGAGAGAGAGAGAGAGAGAGAGACATAACAGGACCAAATTTAGGAACTCAAACGAAATTTTAATAATTTTTTCTTCATTACGCTTTGCTTTTTTATTGTCAAGGAAGGCGCATGCATAAATAAAATTTAAAAAAAAAAAAGAGGAAACTGTAAAAAATAATTTTGGCTTCAAACAAAAGGGATCCTTAGAGTTAGTTAGAAGTACAAGAACACTCTCTTTCACTAAGCGCAAGCATCGAAAAGGTGTGCAATATATTAATATATTAAATACTTAAGAGAAATGCATGTGCTTAGAAACGTTTGCAGTTGCGTGTCTGAATGTCTCTACATGTACTATGTGTACGTATTATTTGTGTATGTGTGTGTATATACGTATGTGTGTGTGTGTGTGTGTGTGAATACGTATGTATTTATTATAGAAGTATGGATTAAATATCGATATTTTTAACGTTCCATACGTACCTTTCATAATGCCCAAATTTTGTATGACCATATGACCTTTGCGTATTACTTGATTACCAAGTTGCCGTGTACCGGTCTTATTAGCATTCTCAGATTTATTCTGAGCACTGAAATAGAAATATTAAACAATAAATGAATTTAATATCTTACAAGTTTCATTTAACAATTCACAACATACTTAGCAAAGCCAATGAAATCCTCATGATTGGTATTCATGTAGGCCAATTCAAAATCGATCAGTAACAATATCTGCTCCTTGCAACGTTGTTCGCGCTGCCGTATATGCGTGGTAATGATTCGTTCGGTTTCCTCACGCAAGCGTGGATAGCGTGACATCTGATTTTTTTGTGGAATTAAATACAAATTAATTAAGTTTCAATAGTATAATAAAATAACGAAAAATATTTAACACACAAATTAGGTAAAAAAAAAAAAATGTCTACAACTCAACTCAACCTGATGTTTTCATGGTAAAGTTTACCATTTTTACCATTACCACCATAAACGTAATCAGAATATTTTGACATACGATAAGAATTTGTGTTCTTTAGTTGAAAAATGTATCTCGACCAAAAAATAGAATTAACTCGTGAAAATTGCTTGCACGATGATGCATGACTTTCGACGTAGACAATCCCAACAAGAGTTCATCCATCAACTTTTTTCGACTTTTGACTATGAAGTGCTACCAAAAAAATGCTGTTTATGACTGGTATGCTGAATACAAACCCAGTCGCTTCATTCTATTCGATGATTCAAGACGAATCTATAAACAGCTGTTCTCTTAGAAAACATTTGCTATGTGAGAACCGATAAGACAATACCGCCAAGTGACACATCGTTAGATTGAGACATACCTAGGCAGTCACACTTCTACAATGCATCCATTTGTTTCTCAAAAATATTAAGCGCATGAAGGGGAAAACAATGCAAAACAATTGATTACCTTGCATCATCACCATGACTACTTCCCACACTTTTGCCTTTTTGAAGAAAAAAATTTAATTGACAGGTCACGCGTCGTACAGCCCTGGTTGACACCCTATGTATTTTTCCTATTCGCGCATGTCAAAGATAAGTTAAGAGGTCAACGATCCTCAGAAGGGGTTGAGTAGTTCAAATTGCATGTTTTAGAGATACCATCTTCCGAGTGGGCAAATGTTTTTTCGGATTGGTTTGTGCGCATGGAAAAGTGTATTAATGTTCGTGAAGAATATGTTAAAAAGCAATAAAAAACATTCAGAGGAAACCTTTATTTTTTTTTTCTAGTTTTTTCGACAACTTTTTTAGTGCCCCACGTATTATATAGTGGTCCGATATGGATATGTGTAAGATAATTTTTTTTTTTTTTTTAATTAGGCGTTTCTTACTTAATTAACAACAAAAAACTTAAATTTGTTTCAATATTTTATACGAAAACATAAATATGAGCTGGTTTATATAAGGACTACCCGTTAGTGGGATTGGCATGTTCATTCAATAAAATTGTTCTGTAAAGAGTATAGATACTCTAAATAATCAAACTTTAAGTCTCTATCTCTTATAGGCACTAAGATCTCGTTGTTCAAACAAACGGTCAGACGGAATCTTTGTATCGACTCAACTTTTGATGCTGATCAAGGATATATATATATATATATATATATATATATATATATATATATATACTTTATGGGGTACATGCATTTTCACAAACTTAATATACCCTCTTACACTATAGGTGTAAGGTATAAAAACTTAACTACAATGACCTAACCGGGATTGGAACTCAGAGCCTTTGTTATACTAGGTACACAATTGCATCGTACTTAGCGTACTAAAGATAAGGACTCTGCTATTTAATTACCTTTTGTTTTACTCAAAAAATGTATAGATGCATTTATTAATATTTAGTTTATACACGATTAATAAATCTACGTGTTGATGTATCAAGTAAGTTCAAAATCATTATGTTTCCGACATTTTATTGAACTAAAAGCTAAAAAAAAAACTTTTACAAGTAGTTTATGTATCCAATCAATTATTATTATTGAAATTGTGCTTATTTTTAAAGCTTTTATTTATTGTATAAACAATCTGGAAATTTTTTTTTTTGTTTTGGACTAGTTTCCAATGGTATAGACAAACATATAGGGGGAAATCGCTACATTGACCCGGCAGGTCATCCTGATCCTTTAAAGTGTTATTTACGTAGTAACCAAATTATAATATTATTCACACCATATGCCAAAATATATAAAAAAAAATCAGTAAATTTTGTCTGAACTTTAAGGTTGTGTGGTGTACATTAATTATTTACATTCTTTCCTTTCAAACTTTTATTTCAAATGTTTTTAACAAGTACATTCTTTGGCATTGAGGATATTGAACATATATAACAGTACATAAATAAATACATCACTACATCAACTATTTTAATAGATAAAACAGATAGTTTTACTGCTCACCTTGTCAGTGCACATGCGCACTACTACGGATAGTTCCTGTACGACTAGATCGACACATTTTATAACCGGTTCCTTCAATTGTGCAATTTGACGTTTAACAATCGCCTCAAATGCCATATCTGGCGTGAAAAGACCAACGCGAATACCATGTATATTTCGAATGGCGAATGAGATCTCACGACGCAGTTCCTTCTCATCACAAGCCATCTTGACAATTTCGAAACGCAGACTGCAAATAATGATATTAAGTTTACTTTATCAAATGCGTTTATTTTTTTATTTTTTATTTTATAATTCACCGTTCGTGAAATATGCGATTGATCTTCGCACCGCCAGACAGCTCATTCGTGTTAACAAGTGCCGAACCAGAACCCTCGATGGTTCGTTCAAAGTCTGACTGCAGCTGTTGTATCATTCTACAATAATCAAAAAACATACACAATCAATAAACAGTTAGTATTATCTCATTGATATAATTAAGAAGAACATTATTAGCTACGCACTGCAACATCGCCTTGGTTTTGATGCTCGCATCACCCGGCTGAAAATGCTTAAACTCCTCCACCTCCTTCTCCAAAGTAAGCATCTGTTTTTGTAGTTTGTCACGCAGTCCGGGCAATGTGTCGCGTATGTGATTCGTTAGCTGTTGGTTGAGCACACGCTGCAAATACGGGGTGCCCAGACGATCGGCCATGTGTCGATAAGATGGATGCGACAAAAAGAATTTACGTTCAGCCGCTAGCGCCATATGTATATCTTTGCGTCCTTCGATATCCTTCTGCGAACGATTCACCACACCAATATAGCCGCGACGCAACGGCAGCAGCTTGTTCTCAAGAATATCTCGTGCATCAGTACCCTCGTCCATGAGATCGAGCTTCGTTATAACACCGATTGTGCGCACACCTTGCGGATCGACTTCTTTGGCTAACTTTAGCGCATCCGAGTTGGCTAGATCGGTATTAGCTGGCGTTACCGCCAGAATGAGACAGGTCTCTTTGCGTATAAACTGGAATATCATTCCCTTGATCTGCTGTTCAATATCTTGTGGCTGATCACCAATGGCAACCTTCGTCAGACCAGGCAAATCGATCAGTGTGAGATTGAGCACGTGCGGCGAATAGACACGCAAGTTAATCGGAATGTTTGAAATGCCCTTATTGCTGCCGGTAACGCGATCCGTTTCATCTTCAATTTCTTTACGTATCTCATCGAAGTTGCCAAATTTTTTACCCTTACAATGCAAAAATTCACCATATTCTACAGGGAAAAGAGCAAGAAATAAAGATTAGAGTAAGACCAAAGAAAGATGAAGAAAATATACTCACCAGTTATACCATTAATTAACTGTAAGATCAGAGGTCGTCGTGTTACAATACCAGAGCCACGAGGCAGGAAATCTCTGCAAAAGGTTAAAAAGATTTTGAAGGAATTAAAATAAATTGTAAATTTATAAATTTTAAAATATATTTTTGCATTCGAATATAAATTTTAAAATATATTCGAATGCATTTAAACTTTATTCATATGCAACAATACCCCACAACCTATTACGTGGAGAAAAAAATATTGTTTACAAATCATTTGATTACAATCATTCTACCGAGATTACCTGGCACAGCGTTAATTATCCATTGAATGATGTGAACAAACGAAAAACTATGCGATCAAATTTCGTATAACAAAGTGAATCATACTCTACTCGTAGATTCATAATCGCTTCATCAACATTTCGAATACAAAGCTCGTTTTCTTATTAAATTGCTAGTTAGGTTTCATCAAAATGCAATTATAGCACGAGATTGCGTGCAGTTTGATTGTCGTAAAAAAAAAGAGGAAATATCGCTATCAGTGAAACCCGAATGCATATCTCACAAAGCTAGGAAGAACCAACAAACAAAAACGTCTGATAAGCATATTAAGTAGTAGCTCTACAATACACAAATACATATGTACATATATCCATCCGGTCTGCTTAATAGTGGCCTGTTTATAGGCTTAAAACGATATATTCTAAATATTGATAATACAAGTGAAAGCATTATTTCAGATATAGAAATAGAAGACCAATTGCCACGCTGAACAGAAAAGTAAAACATAGAACAGTTGTTTCACTCTTGCCATCAGCTTGATAATTCTAGTAATATTTGTTGTACTTTACTTTGTACAGAATGGTACAAAATAAAAAAAAAAAAGATAAAAAACACCTGCTAATGCGTAACTGTTACATTTTGAAGTATAATCGATAACAGAAATGTGATAAGAATATGCCGCCTCGATTAAATTACACAATATAATTAATTATATATGTAATATATAATTATAAGAAATATATAAATACATATAACAAAAAATTCGGCAAGCATAAAATTAAATGATTGCATTTTGTATCACAGTAGTATTTTTTATAAATATACAATTATGACAAGATGCGTTCTAAAGTAAACAGAATTTTTGGAATAGTACATTTTCTGGTGGTATATATGACTTACTGCGTTGGAAATGTACATGCCTTCCTAACTTCCAGTCAAAAATTCATGGTATTTGGTCCACTGAAAGCGGAGCTACTGCGTCCACAAAACGCTTTCCTTTCATCGGCAAATGCATTTATTCGAAAATTTAAAAGTTACACGGTGCCAAATCAATCAAATACAAAGTGGTTAATTGCAAAAAATTCGATTGTTATTAATAAAAATCGGTCACAAGCATCGATCGATGAGCTGACAAATTATCGTACAACACACGCCCAACTTTCTGTGTGCACATGCCTTCCCGTAGCCTAAATTGATGTTTTGGAAATACGACGATTCTAGTTCCATGAATTTCAATGGCGCCACCAGAAAAAAATCCATATTCCAAAAGGCACCCTGCATAGTAAAAATTGTAAGTCGAATAAATGCCAAATATTTTGTAACATTAACAAAAAACAAAAACAAGATTTATTACCCCTCACAAATAATAGTATTAATAAAATGCTTTTGTAAATACTTATTTTTATATTTATTTTATTCAAAATCTGTTTCTTAAGTACACTCTTTAAATTTATGAATGTGTAAATGAATAAAGGGTACACATTTTTCATATTAAGACGATAAAGGTCATACTATTTGTATAATTACTAACCGCCCACTCCAACTGAAAGTTATAGAATCCATACAAACCGTCCGCCCTATTTTCGAGATTCATAATCGCTTATTTTTTCATAATGAACGTAAGATTCATCCACACCAAATATGATGTGGATGAATATGCGAATTATCCTTATAACGTATATTCACAAATTTTAATTACAGTTTCTTTGTCATTTGTATTTTGTATTTTTAACCAAAACTTCAATAAGATTATAACCTGCCGAAATTCATATTACTATTAAAATTTGTATTATATAAAAGATTGACTTCTATTAATGAAAGTTCAACAAATATTTTGTAAATGTTTACGTATGATGTTGCACAATTAACACTTTCAATATTTTATTATCAATTCCGTAGTTGCACTAACTAATCTCAATACTGTTTCAATATAAAGTATGTAGAGAGTATTACATACTTTAAACATATGTACATAACTACATATTAGATTATTCTGAGTTGTTTGCGATAAGATATCGAAATAAATTAACAACGTGTTCAAAACAAAAGTCACATTAATTTAATAATAAATGCACTATGATAAATGTATAGAAGCATGACTCATATGTGAAGAAGCATAAAAAACAAGATACCTTAATTAGTTCAATAATTCGAGGTTCAAATTAAAAATTGCGATTTATCTGTTTCATTTTAGATATGGTCAGTTCATTATTAAAAAAATTTAACCATCATCGTATCTTTAAAAATATGCAAGTTGCAAAAAAAAAACTTTCTGTAAATAAAAGAAAAGGATGGTAATAGAAGATTAATACACATTCAATGCATATTGCTCTGTTATATTCTAAAAATAGGCCATAAGACAGACAGTTGAATATATGTTTATTGACAAGTTTTACTTAACTGAAGTGTGATTTTACCAGTCTACCTGATGTAAGTTTTTATTAACATTGTCAGTAAATGTAATATGAAAAATTTTCAGTGCTCCTATTTCATTTTAGGTAAATTTTACAATATAATAATGCATCCCGAAACTTGCGAGTCCTTTAAAGCTACCGGTTTGATTTTTCGTTTTGCAAATTCGACAATCGATATTTTTCATTTCCATAATGTTTTTATCGAATTCTGCATCACAAAAATAGTTTTTTGATTAATTTATAAACAACTAGCTTTTAAAAACGAGCAATTTTTCCGACGCGGAATACGTATGCTGCCAGAAAAATGGGAAAAAGTAGTGGCGAACGATAGACAATACTTTGAAACATAAATGTATGTTTTTTTTATAATAAAGCCTTGAATTTTGAAAACAAAGTTGTATACCCAATAAGTATGTACATTTAGAGTAAATCCGGTTAAAAATATGTATATTTCAGTAGCACTATACAGAATTGGCATTCGAAGTGCTATCTACGCTGCTGTAGCAATCAAACGGCTAATGACAGTGCGCTCTTGCTTTGTCAAGCGTCAGTTTGTTATGTTGTTTACAAGCCTATGGACACATATCATTTTACGTCGCAGTTAAAAAAAGTTATCGAAATGTTACAATGATACTGTTAGCATCAAAAAACGCCATGGAGGTGGATATCCAAAAGCAGCAACATCGGCAGAAATGGTTAGAAAGGTGAAGGCCAGAATTCAACGTAATCCACGACAAAGCGCAGTTCAATTGGTGAAAAAAACTCAATGTATCTGCTCTTAGCATTGGGAACATATAAAACAAAATAATTACGATTGCAGACTTACAAAATAGAAAAAGTGCAAGATTTAAAACCTGCACTAAGTGCAGTTCTCTAGCAAGACCAAAAGTGTTAAAACACTTGCACGTTGGTTGCGAGCTTTAAAATGTGGTATTTTCTGATGAAAACATTTTTACGGTTCAGCAATATATAAACAAACAAAACGATCGTGTATGGCTAAAGTGCAAATCAAAAGACAATTTAGACCAGTGAATTGCTCTTCGACGTGAATTGCATAGAACGCTCACCACTCGATTGAACAGGGCGTAAAGATAAATCAAGAAATCTACCGTGAAAAGATTTTTAACGATGCTTTGTAATCATATGGAATCTTCGACATGTGCAAAGTTCCGATCCGGATCCACATACTATGCTGTAATATATAGACGTTTTCAGCATTGGTAAAAATTCAGACATGCCGTGAATTCTGTCAAATTTTTATTCTCAATTTTTTTTTTATTTCATATATTCTATGTATGTAGTTTCGCACAAAGAACAAAAACAAAAACCTACAACAATGCCAACGAATGACTCAAAATAAAACGCGATAAAACTTTTTTGTAATATGTACTATATATGGACGATAAGTGTGAAGCGAATGATGTGACTAAGAGACACAACAGAGAGTGAGATAAACAAAAAGCCGCACGCTCTCGCGCATTAAACCGTGTAAGCTCCTATGTGGCCTCCCCAACTGACCAGACCAGCAGCAGCATCCGATGCTCAAACAACAACAAGTACTATAAACTACAGTAAAAGCAAATGACTACTGTAGCGCAAGCATCATCATCATCATTTGCAGCAGCAGAAGTCGACGATCTTTAGCTGCGCATTCGCCAGTTTGCAAATTAAATTGTTTGCATGGTCAATTTCAAGTCATTTTGATATATGTACATATGTATAAGTGTACATGTATGAATAATATAGTTGTGTAGATGTACGTGTTGCTTTAATTTCTCATCGTATCTGATTAAATGCGACTATTCTCCCCCTAAAAACTATTCTTTTTTAACACATTTACTCGTAGTCATAGTTTAACATTATTTACAAAAAAGACCAGATTTAGCCTGAAATTTGTTTGAAAGGAAAAGTTACCATTTCTTAAACGTTTTTTTGTCGGTACACCATATCTCCCTTAATACTTTTTCAAAACCAAAGATTAGATTTTCAATCCGCAATTGGCGAAAAACAAAAACAATTTAAAATTGGACGGTGCCACAAAAAGAAAAACAAATTCTTCATATCTCAGCAACTATATGACCGAAAGATACAAAACTCAAAGTGTTTTTTACTATACATCAGTATGTTTATGGCTATACGACATTTAGAAAAAAAATGGGCGGTGCCACGCCCTTTTACGTAAGTTTCTGGCTAAATAACATTTGAAATAATTTTATTTAGAAACGCCCCTTTATAAGAAAATTACAAAATTCAAATGTAAAAAAAAGTGATTTTTCAAATTTCGCGAGCTAGATCCATTCGCTTTCGTACAAATATTCCCAACATAGTATGAGCCGTTTATTTTGAAAGTAGCATAAGTCACTTTTCAAAAAAATAAAATCGAGTTAATGGTAAAAATCGAGTTTAGTAATGGTTAATGTTTATACGAAATTATTTATACTGAGAAAAATATCAGTATCCTGAGATAACAAATACAAGTAGATCTTCTCGAAAGTTAGCATCCATATTTTTAAACGTGTTAAAACGCAAACTCTTAAATATATCGGCTTAAAACACAAACAGACTTATGCCACTTTCAAAATAAACGGCTCATATATTGACATCAGCTATTTTGCATTTTTATTTTGTTTTTGACAGATATGAAGGTTAGACGTGTTTTGGAGTGCTTGGAGATTTTTTGAAATTATTTATACAGACGGTTAATGTTAATGCCGATGCCAGCCCTTGATAGCCCAGCACGTCAAGAACCGATAAAAGCAGAATGGAGAATCGTCGAATCACTATTAGAGAAGTTATTGAGGATGCCGGTATATCGGTTGGCTCATGGCATGCAAAGGCCCATGAATGGACGACGTTTTGCCACGATTTAGGAGATAAAGACCGCATCGCTGGAAGAGCTCAAGGCCATACCAAAGAATGTATATCAGAAGTGCTTTGAAAATGGGAAAAATTACTGGCACAACAGTTGGACAACTAAATATTGATGAATGAATATTTTTCGAGAAAAATAAAAGTCACATTTTTATACACCTCGTATGGGCATTCTATATAATGCGCTTAAGCCCACATAAGTCCACTCGAAAATTTTATTAAGTTACAGCTCTTTTTGGTTTATTGACACAATTTAGGAGCTTTTGACGCCGTCCTAGTACAACTCCAAAACAAAAGAAGAAAACGAAAGCGTAATAACAATTAAAGTAGAAATAACAACTTAAATTAACTTAAGCACATTGTTTCACTTGCATTTTGCTCATTGCAAATTGTTGGTATCTCTGTATCTGTGTTTCCTTTTGTAAATGTCATGAACTATTGCCATTTTGGTGAGCAGAGCGTCAATTAACAGAAACGAAAGCGCGAGAGAAAAAAGAACATTATTGAAAGACTTATACGTATAAAAAAAAAAAAAAAAAAACAAGAACAAAATTGCCGCTAATTGACAAAGGGGCATAAAAAAATATAAAAACAATAAACAACGTTAACTTCGGTTAAACTTAAGATCTAATACCATTCACACGAAATTTTAAATTGCACTGTAAAACATAAACATAGGTGGTGGGTTTGTATAGGCGTACCCCAAAAAGTGGTCTATATTGAATTTCAAGCATACATTGACTTCGCTGACGTAGTTTTTCATATAAATGCATAAAGGTGAGCGGTGAGTTTGTATGAGCGAAACCTCAAAAAGTGAGCGCGATACACCCATTTGTACATGTATCTTAAGCGGACGTTCATAACAAACCGCCATGTCGAAAGTCACACTGATACTGATATTGACTAAAGTGGGCGGTGGGTTTGTATAGGGCCTACCCCAAAAAGTGGGCGCGGCATATCAATATGTATACTTCATAAAGTTGGGACCCAAGAAGCTTAAATACCGACATTCAGCAAAATATCTAATGCGCAGCAACTATCAGACGGACATGGCTAGATCGACTCATCTTCATTAGATGTTCAAGAATGTATGTATGTATATACTCTATGTGGTATACGATGCCTCCGTTAACATGTGTTGCAAACTTTCATACAAACTGATAATACCATTTCACTCTATGTGTGAATGGTATAAAAAACAATTGTCGCACACAGTGAAACAATTATTTATCTCAAGATTTGGCATTAGCTTAAACTCTTCTCCCATTCTCATACTCACTCTCTACTAGTTTTCCTCGTATTCTTATTTGCGCCATTTTCAAATGTAGGTCATTATCGCAAACCCACAAACATATCTACATATGTATGCGTTAAATATACCTACATGTGCATAAATCTATCTGTGCAATATCGCATGCATGCCGTTCTTGCACATTGACATAAACCAACTAAAAGAAATATTCTCAGAAGAGCTAATGAGCGAATGATATAGTAGTAAAATTAGAGAGAAAGAGAAACAGAGAGAAACAGAGAGAAGAGAGAAAAGCATCAAACGAAGTACATTGTACAATCTGAATGGCTACCTCTCAACACTCTCTACCCATCTTTCTAGGCCTAAATATTATCTGTCCTTCAACTTATAAAATTGTTGTTATCTTACTTGAACATGCTTGCATTGTAATTGTTATTTTACATCATGTTTTCGCTTTTTTTTTTTTTCTCGTTCATTGCTTATGTGCAATTGTTCTTAAGCCTCATTAACTGTGTTTTATTATTCTAGCCATGAAATGGTTGGTATATATCAGTGCCGTACATGGACATAGCCAGACCACCTGGCAGGGGGCCGACATCTAAAATATTTATAACATACATGGGGGATCTAAACTTAATTGGTGGACAACGTCCGAGAAAGCGACAGAGCATGTGTTCCAGTCTATAAAGACCTCTACAAACTTTGCGTAAACAACCACTTGCACTAGAGCTCACTAGACTATAGCGGCTGGTGTACCCTCCTACGTGCGGCCATGACCGACTAACGCTTGTAGCGCCACATAAGCAACATATTAAATTTAATATTCTTCGGAGAAAGATCCCAATTATGTGGATATGAAATTGAATGTTTACTACTATTTTAAAACACATGCGAACATATTACACTATATCACAACAAATTTTTGATTCATGCGAGATAATTTCTTTCTGCTCACTTTAGTCAGTAGTATCCAAACACCATCGTTCCGGAATTTTTTGCAATTTATATCAGCACTTTTAAAAAAACAAAATTTTTTTGATACATTTGCAAATAGTTTTTCTACAAATATAAAAAAGAACCTCCTTGTTCTCTCTGCAACTGAAATGGAGATCCCACTAACCTTTTTTAGTGACGATTTGCAAGGAATGAGGAACAGGCGCAATGCTGTTTATACATAATATGTATGTACGTAGAATCTTTCTGTGTATATTTAAAAATAGCTGAACTCTAATTGGTAATTTGTACACAAAAACCGATAAGTTAAGTTAAGTAGAAAAAGAACTATATAATTAATACCCTCCAAGTGCGCTCAAGTTACATACTCATACGAGTATTCATGCTTTGCCGTTTCGTAAAACGGTTTACACATGCCATTTTAATTCCTAATGCGTAAATTTCGGCTATTTTGGGTATGCAGAGTAAAACATAGTCGGTCGCTAGGACTATATCTCTTTATTTTTATTTATTTTTATTGGGGTGTGACTCAGAATTCCCTTTCGCATTAAAAACTTCACATTTCATGAATAAAATTTAGTTGAAGAAGTGTTGCAGAGATTTGTGTGAATAGTATAAAAATGTCATACAAAAACTTTTAAATGAATTTTTTAAAGTTGTCCTAACTGAACCATTATGGCATGTTTAATTACGATTAACGTAGGATACAGAAAATATGACGATTCTAGCTTAATTAACAAAATACGGGGGCTATCGTTTATATCATGACCTCATCACAGATGTACGATCACGTTTAAATTTGTCCAATCAGTTTCTCACGGTTGCCAAAGATGGCGAAGGGTCCCCATAAACAGTATCCAGCTCGCTTTTATTTCTTTGCATGTCTTTTTTTTCATCCAAAAATTCAAAGCAAATTAAGGATCGATACTAAATTTTCCATTTTATAGAGACACACGAAACACGTGTAATACAACTGGCTGCCAAATAAAAACAAACATATACATCAGTCAAAAGTTTACTTTGCTGGCGTTTGTAAGAAGGCAGTACACGCCGGCAATGCCTTCTTTCAACGCCTTAGTAACGCCTTCTATCTTCAACCACGGGTCCTTATAGATTTACCTTCGAACATCAATATGTATGAATATGTACGTAACGGATGGTACAGTATTTTCGATTAGCCTATTAGCAATTTAACTACGACATTAAGTAAAATTTAAAAACATTTTTTATGGCATAATTTTAAATAGTAATCTCTATATCTACAATACCCAGATTACATTCAGAATAAATGCACCATGTACATACTAAACAATTTTAAGCATAATATATATGCAAGCATATACATATGTGTGTACAATACATATTGCACATATAATTGTACATACTTATAAAAGCTTTCTTCTAAACCTCTCTTAACACTGTACGCATCAAACTTAATAGTGCAATGCTTTTACATAAAAAAGTATTAGCACTCAGTCAACCCACACACAATATGTATATTTCACCACCTATCCGTACACATACATACATATATACAACAGTCAGTGTCAATGAGCAGCGTTATTCACAGTGTGAATGTTATGTTATTCATAGTTAAAATAGTGTACCTGTACATATAAAAGGAGAAAAAGTTACAACTATAAATATGTACACACACCTCGAATGACATATCGAATATACATATATGTGATAATATATAATATGTAAGTGTACGCAGTGGGTTTGAATGAGAGCTAACTAATCTATTGGGCGAGAATCGAGTAGGATCATTTGAATAATTGTTCTGAATATACATATACATAAATACTCCGGCGTATCCTCCAACAATTTACATGTTGTAAGTTTAAAAAAAGTAGTAATAATAATCGATATATACTCTGTGAAGATTATTACTCAATAGGTATTGCGATGACGATTGTAACAGTAGCAATCTGTACAAATTCTCTTCAGTTTAAAAAAAAAAACTAAAAAAAAACACTCTTTAATAGTAATGTAAACTAAAAAGTAAAAAATAATTTTGAATAAGTTTAAAATGAAAATTTAGTGATTGACGGAGAATTAACTTTAACATAAAAAAAGCGTGGAGTGATCTGTAATATATTATTATAATAAGTTTATATTTACAAACAGCTACCAATGAAATAATTATAACAATTAATATCAAGCACCCCACGCTTTTTTTATGTTAAAGTTAATTGTCTGTCAATCACTTAATTCTCATTTTAAACTTATTCAAAATTATGTTTTACTTTTTAGTTCACATTACTATTAAAACGTGTTTTTTAAGTTTTTTTAAACCATAATTTTATTTTATACTTTTTAGTTCACATTACTATTAATGCGTGTTTTTTTTTAGTTTTTTTAAACTATAATTTTTTTAAAAATAGCATACGCCGTTCTCGACTCGTTTTGTGGGTAGCACAATGAAACACAACAAACGAAACGAAACGGAATAGAACATGATCCACAAACAAATCAAATATCCTGTGATCCTGGTCAGTATATTAGGCCAAAATTGTGAAATCATTGTATTGTCATCGAGGCTTAATACACGCGCAAAATTTCAAATTATTTCGACGTTAGGAAGTTGGTGAAAATTAAGTTAAAAGATTCCGTTACATAGATACAGGCCAAGCTAATAGAAGCGTGTTAAAAAAAAAAAACAAGAAAGAGATATAGTCAAGGTTCACGGCTATATTATACCCTGTACACACCATAATTATTTCGTAGTAGGCCTTAATTTGACTCAAATGGCTTTATACAAACTATGTTACAAAACTATGCTAATCATTTTTTAAGCATATCAAGGCATACTATATGGTACAAATATATAACAAATATTTTTTATCAAGGCATACTACAATACATATATACATGTACAATTATATCAAATATTTCGAAAAAAATAAAAGGGAGAACTGAATTTGTTTTTTTGCTATTACAGCGGTAAAATGGTTACGAGTTATAAAAATTCTCGTTACTCAGGTACATCCGTACAAACTTATTACACCCTTGTACCTTTGGGTACAGGGTAAAAAATAACCACAAATTTCATTCATGCTATGTCTCAGTGCTTATTTATTGACTCACTATTGTACATTGTGCTTGTTTTCTAAATAGAATCAGAAAAAAGCAGATTTATGCCTTACACAACACATTCCGATTGTATAGAATGAGACATAGAATTCATTATGTCATAAGAAAATTAAATAAAATAGAATCTAAAATAAAATAGAATCGAATCTATTCATGCATGGCTCTAGTTTATAATTTGCTTTTGTTTTTTTTTCAAATGGCTGTCTCAAAAAACAGAGTGATTAATTTGTAAAATTACAGGTAGAGAGACGGACATTGCTAAATTGTACTGTTTCGTTGTGCTGATCAAGAATAAAATTTATATGCTGAATAATTTATAATATTGCTTAAATAGGGTACTTAAAACCAAAATTATATCATTAAAAAAGGGGTTAAAGGGGTTTTAGAGGCATATTGTAGTTTTGCGATATAATATAGTTGTATTTATACATATTGTGTTGATGTACTTTTTTGGTAAGGTGCACGAAATGTCGGTCAACTAACTGCGCATATGTATGTATGTATGTATGTATGTACGTTTTTCTGTGAAAAGGGGTTCTCCGAATTATATAATTTTGAAAATAATTTGCTTCTATTTTACCCCACAATGTTTACACTGCTCAGAAATGCATAGAATGAGCACAAAAAAATTGTGTTCTCACACTCACACTCTTGATTTTTTAAACTCCGCTCCCGTAGGAGTATTACATTCATTGCGAGCAGTGCTTAAGAAGCGATAGCCATACTTGAAGGAGAAACGGAAGAAGCATAGCACACGAAAGTTGCATAAATGTCAAGTAGATAACGACAAACATTAGAGAAAAAGAGAGAGAGAAAGAGAGAAAGATTCCTTATACACAAGAGCTATCCAATATGCATCTAAATAAAAATGAGAGCGTACGACATTTGAGAGCACAGCATAAAAATGCAATAACAATAGAATAGAAAATTTAACAAAAAAAAATAAATAAATAAATGTCATCGGCGGATTGATTTTTCACTTTCATCGAACGAACGAAGAAATAAACGCAATAAGCAAATCAAAAGAGAGAAGAATAGAAAAAAGCAAAATAATAAAAGTGGCATTAGCGCAGCATGCAACAGACTCACACACACTTGATATAGCTCCATATTCGCACTCGCAATCTCGCATTTACGCTAAAAGTGTACAATACCAAATGCCAATTTTGGGGCGTCTGTATTTGGGGGCGGCACACTAGTATGTATGTATATACTCGTATATACTTGTACAATGTATGAGTACGCGCCTGTGCGCGGCATAGATAAAACGACATCCAATTCACAAGAGAGCGAAACGTTAAAAGAGTACACACATTATACTCGTAAGGTGGTTGTGCTGTCATAAAGGAGCTGAAGACTAAGACATTTTTAAGGCTACCAGCCTTTCTTATGTCATAATCGGTTCAAATGTATGATAACGTGTTCCTATTAATCATTTAACTTTTTCGATATTCCATTAATTCGTTGAATGTATTTTTCTAAGCTCACGTTAAAAACTTTTTCTGTAAAAAATACATTCGTTTATTAATTTAGCTGCTAAAGAAGTGAAATATTTCCACGTTTTTGCATTTGATTTATGAATAAGAAATTTAATACGTTGAAAACCAACTCTATAAATGTTCAGCTTTATTCGGAAGACAGTTTTTCTTATTAGAGTATACTTTTATAAACATATAAACTGAATATTTAAACTATCTATGAAGCAGGATCGAGGTCCAAGGTCAAAACACAAAATGTTTCCATATCAAATTGACAAAAAAAAACATTTTTATAAACTGTATAACCTGTATAAATAAATTAGGAATAAAAATTATGTTATCCAATGTTGTAAAATCTCTCAATAATCTAATACTTAGGTATAAAAAAATACGATGGCGGCCCATAAATCTTTCCGGATTCGACTACTCATTGAAACACACAATAATATATAACGTCAACTGGAGACGTCCCAATTTAAGCATTGCACACTACTGACAGAATTCAAAAAATGCAACATTTTTTTTTTTTTTTTTTGTTCCGTTATGCAATTTTTAAAATGAAACTCGAGGCGCTGTCAGAAATGAGTGACAGTTTAAACTTGATAGTTTACGTAATTTTTGTAATTGGTTTTGCAGTGTAGATAATTTCAATATTAAAATGTAACATTTAAAAATCGTTTTACTCAACTTCTTTTTGTCAATCTATATAATTGCATAATGACATTTTCACCAACTCATACACCCTGCTTACGAATATTTTTCTGCAGTATATCACTGTGGACGGTAGTCTACGCACGTGACAAAAGCCCACTTCTGCTACTATGTTTTTATTTCGCCGAGGTTTTTTTCTTTTTCTTTTTAGAAAATACACCTAAATTAAAGGTATGTATGTCACAAGTTCAATAACCAAAGACTGCATAGAAGGGAAAACTGATATAACAGAATAAATTAAATAAAGTGTTTTAAGCACAGAAACATTTAACGTTTGGCTTCGTACTCATAGAGAATTATTCTTATAACTTGTTAATAATGATTTAAAGAAAAGCCTATTTACTGATTTTGTGTTAACAAAAATCTGGTCACTCTTAACAGGAACACCAGTCAAGGAAGCGCATGTATATATTAAGCTTACGTATAAATGTGTGTGTAATGTAAGTGTTAGTATAGTGTAGTCTCTGGTTGTTTCTCGCGGACACCTACAACAATGGGTTTCTAGCGAGACAGTGAGGCATTGAACCACCTACGTTCATAGTCGCCCACTGACCAACAAAACTGTGGCAGCAACAAATAGCATAAGAGTGAAAGAAAAAAGTAATACGCAGAAGAATCAGTAGCTGCCGCAGCAACGCCGACCCGACCACTTTCATTGATTATTCCAAAAACCGAAGTAGCGCATAGAGAAGAATGAACAAAACAGTGAATTACAGTGAGTAAGTGAGAGAGAGAAAGCAGCTCACATACATTTATAGATTTTCTGCATAATTCGCAACAAGAATGAGAGAAATAAATAAGAATATAGGAAAGGAGTAAAATGCTAAGCTACTTTATCAATGTTATCGCCTAAACTATATACTTACTTGCCAACAAAGTTCTCTAGCACAGAACTCTTGCCCGCCGATTGACCACCAACGACAGCGATCTGCGGCAGATCGAGCTGCATGTGCACACCGAGCGATGTGAAGGCATCCTGCAGTTTGTTGACAATTGGAATTAAATTCTCCATTTTGAAGCTGAATTCTTGGTTTTCTTTTTAAGCCACGGCGTTGTGTTGCTAGTAGGTTGTTACTTTAATTTTGGATATTTACTTAAGCTGCAGAGTTGAAGTAATTTAAACTTAGTAATTTAGCTTAGGACGAGTGTGTGGAATTATATGTTTCTCCTATATTTGACTCCAATTGGATTCACATAGACGGACGTTCGCAACACACACACTCACGCATGCACGCACAGCAGAGTGATAGAAAGAGGAAGAGCGTACGCACACTACTATTATTGTATTATGTTTTACAGCAATTTTTTTTTACTTTTTTAAATTTTTTTTTATTTTTTTGTTCGTACTCTTTTTGATTAAAAATTTATTTAATTTGTTTTAATTTTAAATTTTTTTTTTTTTTTCTAATTTACACTTGTCATTAATTTGGTTTGTTTTCACTTAAAATTTGTTGTTGCGTCTCTCTGCAAATTTTGCATTCGTTAAAAATTGAACATCGAGAATTAAACAAAAAATTTACACTTTTTGTTGTTATATAGAATAGTGCAAAAGAAACGCACAAACGGGCATGCACGCACGAACGTACTGCAAAGAGCGAGCGAACAAGAGAAACGGAGTAACTGAACGCTCGCCGCGGGCGGTGTACAAAGGAGCCAGAGAGCAAAAAAAAAAATTTTCAATTTTTTATTTGGTTTTTTTTTTATTTATTTATTGCAAATTTTGTAGTTCTTCAAAACATTGGCGTACAATTTTTCATAATTTAATTGACCTACGACGGCGACGAATGACGATGGTTTGACTTCTTTGGTATCTATCACGGTTTGATACGTTTCGCGAGTGAATTCGATTTTTCTATAGACAGCGAAGAAACTAGTGAACGTACGATATTAGTGTATAGCAAACGATACTTTACTGCTGATAAATCAATTTCCCCTTTTTATCGCTTACAGTTATAAAATCTGCACACGAAAACAGCTGATCTAGATATACAGCACCAATTCTGTAAGTTTTCGCCGTTTATCACATACATCGTACCCCTGACAAAATTATCTACTACAAAATGTTCCCTAGTTTCTATATTTGTAAGTCGTATATACATATGTAAAATCGTTGTATTAATAAAGCAACGCTTATATGTTGAAACAATTTGCAAGCGACATTACGCAGGCTTGTTTAAATTCAAATTCATTTTTCCAAGCAGGTAACCAGAGATTGATTATTGTAAAACAAGGCAGAGCCGCACCGATTTACTCGGAATTCTTTTGTTTTAAACAAACTGTTGGCAATGTGTAGAAGTTAGCTTAATTGCAGCTGTAGACATATATTGAACACACTTTTTCAATTGAATTACAATACGAAACAAAATACTCTCGCAAAATAGATAACTTTATAGAAAGTTCGACTGCCGCAAACTGAGCGACTTTTCGTGGGAAATGCGATTCGATAAAGATTCGTGAGTTCGGTAGTTTTGTCTGAAAAACTTTTGTGAAAATTATCGATATTATTTTCGGACATTTGGTCGACTGAGTGATGTAATGTAATGATGTCCACTAAAAATATAAATACATTTTTTTTTTATCAATATATAAATAAAAACTATTTTGTATCGATACTTTTATGTTATCGTAGTATCACTAGTCGCGCAGTTTTTGTGCCCGAGTGAAGAGAGCGCGCGCGCATACTATGCTTCTTCTTGCATAAATGCAAATCACTGTCATTCAAAGACAACAATTGATTAATTTTATAGATTTTTTCTTTTTTCGCACACATCGTTGTATGTATAAAGGCAAAAGAAGAGATAAAATATGCACTTATCAACCCGCAGGCACAGTATAAAAAAATAAATAAAAAAATGTATAAATCAAACGCACATGAGTCATGCACATTGGTGCGCTGGTTTTCACAATTGCTTCTGCAACGCGAACGACAAAGTTGATTGAAAGCGACGGCGGCACCACTAACAAAATGCAATTAGTCACCTTTGACCCGAATTTTATTCGATTTATGGAATGTTGTATGTATTTCTTATATTCAGACAATCAGCAGTAATAACATTATTTAATGTTGATCTTGTTAACTGCCTTGCTGCCAGTAATGCGGTGAAAATGAAAACAATAATTCACGCAAACTGTTAGCGAATAAATGATTGATCTACTGAGAGAGACTGAGCGATCAGAGAGCGCGCACGTACAGAAGAGAAGAAAAATATACGCCCGAAAATTAATCTCAAATTACTGCCGAGACTTTCGTGCCGTCGCTTTTTACGCTGCTTCTTTAAGGTGTTTGCGATTGCTAATCACAGCGCAACAGCAGCACAAGCGCCATCTATGCTTTTGCAAGTTTCATGCATTCATTTGCGGTTAAATGCAACACTGCTGCTGCTTACACACTCAAACGGACCGATTACACCCCTTAACAGCTGATAGCTGTCAAATAAACAGCGGAAGTAACATGCAGATGTCAAACTTTGGCTTCTTTCTTTTCGTTTTAAAGTTCGCAAGCGAAAGTTGTCTCTCTGTGCTGTACACGTTTCGTGTCGAAAAATAAGGACTTAAAGTGAGTAATTATGTTAAAAAATAAATTTAAAATACGATTGCACAAATAGCGCATGCATTTAAACTTATAATACATGCAAATATCGCAAAGATGCTGCAGATAACATTAGATTATTTATGTTGCAAATTTTTCTGCGGCGCAAATGCGAGTGCGCAGTTTTTGTCTTTTGATATTATTTACTACTTCATATGTACATACATATATATATATGGGCAAAACTATATAATATTTAATAATTCTTTTACTATCGTAGCATGCGTTACGTGGCTGCATACCTTTTGGCTGTCCTCGGCGGACATGAGAACCCCGCTGTCGCTGATCTTGAGAAGATTCTCAGCTCAGTTGGTGTTGAGGTCGACAATGAGCGTCTCTCCCGCGTCGTTAAGGAGCTTAATGGCAAGACCATTGATGATCTGATCAAGGAGGGTCGCGAAAAATTGTCATCTTTGCCGGTTGGTGGTGGTGCTGCTGCTGCCGTCGCTGCACCCGCTGGCGGTGCACCAGCTGCTGCTGCTGGTGGTGACAAGAAGGAGGCCAAGAAGGAAGAAAAGAAGGAGGAATCAGAATCTGAGGATGATGATATGGGCTTCGGTCTGTTCGAATAAACGAACTTACTCCTAATTCAAAATACAACAAAAAAAAAAAAAAACACGTGTGCAACCACTAAAGACGCCGTCATTGTGGTCGCAGCAGCAGCAGCTTGATGAAGGTGTGTATATACATATTTATAAACTTCTTTAGACGTGCAAATTTTTGTTTAAATGATGAATTAAACTTATCACCATCTTTCGACTGAGCATAAACGTTGATGTACTACAAGTTTTTCACTGATTACCAGAACAAATTTTTTTTTTTTTTTTTTTTGTTACCGGTTACAATCTATAGCTAACTAATGCTTTCTCTTTCTAATTCATACTCTTACAGATGAGCGAGCGACAACAGTAACAACCATGGACAGAATTTACTGCTTTATTACAACAGAAAAACAACAACTACTAATTCTGTTTCCAAAAAAATATAGTATTTTTATTTCTATGAAATAAAATCGGTGTTGTCTGACACACTTGTTTACAAAAAAAAAAAAACAAAACAAAAGCTTAAGATTGTATAGCCTTCTTTTTTTTTATTATTATTTTTTTTTTTGTGTAAATTTTTTTTTAGTTACCTTGTAATAAAATGAGGCTGTGATAAATATGGATTAAAACCTACTAGAAGATTCGAATTAAAATGCAATGGATCAAGTATTGTTTTTGACAAGCAATCATCATTGCCAACGGTACCCAAAGTGATCTAGTGAATATTGAGCAACGTAATTTATTTTAATTCAACCGAGCGCCGAATTTGATGCATTTATTTCACGAAATTGTTTTAACAGTAATAATGGTTTCTCAAAATCAGCGGATTACAACACAAACAACTAAATTGTGGTGAGGTGTATCATTAGAAAACATTCATATATTTTCAGTTACAGATGTTTCAAAGTTCCCCGTAAACTATTATACTTTAAAGAACCTTGGCAAATAAGGAAAGACCAACAGCTTTTGAACAACAATATAGTATTTAATAATTCTTTATAGCGAAATGCATACATTCTGACTGTTCTCAACCACATGACAACAAAGCTCTCATTGATCTGTAGAAGATTCTCAGCTTGATTGGAGTTGAGATTGTTACTCACGCGTCGTTAAGGAACCAAATGGCCAGACCATTGATCAAGGAAAATGGCGAGAAACTCATCGTTTTCGGTTGGTGATACTCGCGGAGCATCAACTGCCTGTGGTTATAAAGAATGATATGTGCTGTGCTTCGGCTAGTTGGAATAAACGAGCTTTTCTGTTTGCTGCTATTTCAATATTCAAACATACAATTAAATAACAATAGATGTCGTCAATGGTGCCGCAACATCAATTTGAAGGTGTGTATATAAGAACATATTACTAAACTTCTTTAGGACAACATTTTGTTGTGGTTTTTATGATGAACTAAACTTATCACCATCTTTCGACTGAGCATAAACGTTGATGTTCTATAAGTTTTCACTGATTAAAAAAAAAAACCACAAACAAATGAATTGGTCTATGTAGATTGCAATATATAGCTAACTAATGTTTTCTCTTTCTTTTTTGCAGGACGCTCAAGCGGCAATGACAACAGCCATGAACAAAAATTACCAGTATATGTCGTAAAGTAATAAGTACTTCTTAAAATGCACTTTTAAAAAATAAGCAGTAATTATATTTTTTAGTATGAATTACTTCTTTTTTTTAAAGTAATGCGTACTTAAAGAATTAAATAAGTAATAATCAGTGTCATTATCTGGAATTTACTGTTTTATTACAACACAAGAACACAAAGTTTTCTTTGACAAAAAAAAAATACATATTATTATGAAATAAAATCTGTGTTGTCTGATGACACACATATTCAAAAAGCTTTTCTTTTTTTTTTCAATACTTGCTATGTACGTTATGTAGACTATTTGTTAACTTGCATTACAGTCAAGCAGTTAAATATGGACTTAAACCTACCAGATGATTTTAATTGAAAGGCAATGGATTTAATTATTAATGGTTTTTACAAACAATGCAGCGTGTATCATTAAAGAAGGACCTATGAATTGATTTTCAAGTTTGAAATTTAAAACAATGTTACAAGCGAAGAGTTCATCTTTAGCTATTTTAATTTAAAAATCCTGACAAATCAGTACACACCAGCGGCTTAAGAGCATACATGCCTGCATATTTATGCATATAGTTTTTTAGATTGTTTATAAATATGCTAACTATATTGACTATTCTTAACATTTGACATGCTAGCTCAGAGACATATTTTTATTCAATAGTCCGATCGATATAAACATAAAAACTCTCTACACTAAGTATAGTGCTTCTTGTTTAAGTTTAAAAAAAAATGCATACAAAAATTTTAATATGGAATTATGTTTGTATGAGGTCTACCCTTTTTCATTTTTTACATTCTAACTGAATAGGTGTGTGATAGTCTAAAGAAGCAAGTTTGATGTTTCTATCTTATATTATAGTCTAGTACTTCTCGGCGTTCATACAGATAGACAGACACAGTTATATTGACTACTAATACATAGTACTGACAAAAATTATATAATTTATGAAATTGACAGCGCCTTCTTTTAAGGGTTACATTTCCACAAGCTTAAATCATTGTACATAATGATTTGCTCTTTGTATGTAATAAGACTATCTAAATTTTATCTGAGTAAGTGCCTTAATACGAATAATATCTTCTTGAAAACCAAAATTGCTAGTATAAGTCCGGACGATAATATGTTTTGTGAATTCGTTTCTGAGGTATAAGCAAACAATACTATATATGTATAATCGTTCCCAAGGACGACTGATGATGAATAGGTAATGCATATTTTTATACCAAAGTACTTTGTGAATAGTACTGTGAAAGACTAACCTATTAATTTTATTAACTCCCACAGACCGATCTGCACAAGAAGTTTTGTGCAGCCAAAGGTTGTCCAACTCAGCCCAAGTGGCTGTATCAGCTCACAAGAAGAAGGAGCTGCTACAACATATATGTATAATATTTGTGTTAGTCTTCTATATTAGCTGGCATATTTCTCAAACTAGAGACTGGTCAACATGATCACGCTTTAAGTTTTCAACAATTATACATCACATGATGAATAGGTAATGCATATTTTTATATCAAAGTACTTTGTGAATAGTACTGTGAAAGACTAACCTATTAATTTTATTAACGCCCACATGCAGATACAAAATTGAAATAATAATTAATAACAAAAAAGGCTTTTTAAAAATTTAAAATATTCGACCATGTTTAAATTAAAGGCAGCCAGATACAAGCAAACGAAGTAAGTGGAAAAGGATGCACAAAGGAAATGAAAAATTGTAGTATGTTAAGATAGACAGACGGACAAACAGACAGATAGATTTCTCCGTTTTTCAGTGTTTTTCATTTATAATTTAGTTATCTCAAGTCGACTCATAGGACAGTGGCCTCCTCGTAGAGTTCTTTGATTTAACTTATTATTGTTATATTGATTTAACTTATCTACCATAAATCCGAAGCGAGTTCGAGCGAAGAAATTTTTTTTATTAAGTGGTAAAGTGTGTTTAACTGTGGGGCAAGATCGACTGTAGCGTTGTTTAGTTACCTAGTTTCGAATTTTCATATTAACGTCTATTTTTGCTATATCGTTTCTTTTTACCACCCGTTTCCTTAAATATAGCTTCGGACTGAGTAGCATACCCAAATAAACATTTTCGGACGATATTTATACCGATACGGTACCGTTTCCGGTATATTATACTTTTTAAATACAGATACTTCAGCATCATATACATACTATGCAAGTCGAGCTCCACCGAGTAGGACAATCAACTGGTATGTTTAACTTCTTATCTAGCAATAGATAGTTTAAGGACGGCGTGCAAAACTTGTTGATAAGAGCTCTGGCAACTAAATTGGCTTTTGAAAAAGTATTACTATTGCTACTAAACATATTGACGGTATATGGTATCAGCTGTTTTTTGTTTTCCTTTAAACATTGTGCGTAAGTATACAATGCAAAGTAAATATTTACAGTACAGTTCTTTGAATTTATTTCGGTAAAAGATTCTGATTTGAAAAAAATGTAAAATATCGGTTCCGGTTCTCAATTTGAATCGGTTAATTTCAGTTAACGGTACCGGTTTCATTCCCTGATTAAATTCTTTGAATTTTTAATAAAAATATAAATTTAGTTCAAAATCCTTACCATATAATTCTTATAAAACCTTTTCTGTATCTTGTTCTTGACATTTAAGTTAATTTTTGGCACTCCATCTACCTTCAATTACCAGTTTATCATTGCTCACGTTTTTCTTTTTTCTGTTATTTATAGCTAGAATGTCTTTTCGAGGGCCCAACATATTTTTTTTTTTTTTTTACTATTCACACATGGTGTGTGAAATGGTATTATCAGTTTCTTATCAATTGTGTAACGCATTAAAGAAGGCATCGTAGACCCCATAAAGTACGAGACGAGTCGATGTAGCCAAGTCCGTCTGTTTGCCTATCAGGTAGTTGTGGCGATTTTTTTGGGGTCCAATTTTTATGATATCTTGTTATTAATCGGTACCCAGATTTTTTTTATTGCAGTTAAATAGAGTTGTAGAGTATTGACACGCTACGCTCATTTTTTTGGGTACACTTTTTTAAAAAAAATTAGTTTTTAGTCAATATCAACTTAAAAGTTGATATGGTGACTTCTTTTGAACGGGCGGTTTACATATATACAGATAAATAAAATTGGAGTGTCTGTTTGTAATATTAAAATAACCGCTTTTTACTAAATGCATATGGATGTATACAGGGTACATATACCAAAATAAATGTTTGTACAATTTTTGTCTGTCTGTCTGTCTGCTTCGGCTAATCTCTGCAACGGCTGGACCGATTTTGACGGGACTTTCACTGGCAGATAACTGATGTAAAAATGAGTAAGGCTACTTTTATTTTTGAAATTTTAATTATTTTTATTAATTTCTAATTTATATTTGTATATGTATGTACATATGTGTATATTATACCATGCCCGTTTGCTACTGACTAAGCTGCATCCTCTCTCTCCTCTTCTTTGGCATCAAACACAATAACAACAACAGTTGCAGCCACAAGTACAACAACAACAAGAACGTATATGACGGTAGAGTAGTGTGGACGTACGAACCATAGCACAAAGAGGAGACAAAGGATAGGGAAACTATATAGAAACGCGTTTTATATCTTTCTCTTGCAGCATGGCCGCGTACAACGTCGCGGGGACCATCTACTGTATATATATCAATTGGTGCGATCCTCCAGTTTATAGGGTAGCTCCAACAAGTGCTTCGTATATATATCACCCACCCACTTTTGGGATTTAGTATGAAAAAACCTTTTTATTGCAGGGAAATCAATTTGAAATTTTGATATGGTGGCTTTTTATGGACGGATGCTTTACAGTTATTCTTATGCTTATGGCATCTTGGACCACTGCCGTAAAACAAAATTAGGCCAAAATTGTTATCCTTTCAATTGCCTCATCATTTTTTGTTGTTCATACTTGTATAGACACTGCTAAATTTGGTTTATTAGAAAATATTGGTTTACAAACTGATTTGATTCCAACTTTTTTGCTTCACCATTTTCTGGTTTTTAACGAGATGGAAAGTGTGAATTTATGCTTTTACATCCTAAGTATCTCATCAGTTAAAGTAAAGCGCACGTCTGTAGACTGTGCTTAGTTTTTTCTAACATTTATTCACTAAATTAAAAGTTTTAAGTTTTTGTAACATATTAGTAGTTCTATTTACAATTTCAAACCAAAAAACTCAAAAATAAAAATTTTAACGCGTATTCTTTTCAGGCAGCTTATTTCAACGCTTTTTTTCGTACAGTGCGGAAAATTGATCTTCCATAACGTAGTCCTCTTCACTAATGCGCTGACGTTGCTGCGGCGATAGATATTCTAGTTCATCATTTTCTGTTGCTACTGATGACCAATCAGGCTCATACATGTCACGACGATACTTCTTACGTTCGGGAGTTTGTTTGCGCTCTCGACGCTTGGCTTGGAGAAAGGCATCGAATTTATTTGCAGTTTGCGTAGCTGTTAACAGTGTATGTTTCGCGGATTGTTCTATGTTGTTTAAAATGTTCTGAGACGTTGCTGTGGCCACTTCTGGTATTATAGCAGGCGTCTGATTGTGCTGTTCCCAGGCTTGTTTTGACTTACGCATTTTAATTAATATCTTAGACATAATGTCACGATGATCCAAGCCGAGTACATCGTGACGCATCTCAGGCACTTCACTAGCAGGTGCTACCTCTGCCGATATATCCGTTAATTTTGCTTGCGCCGTTCTATTCGGTAGATGAACTGGTACCGTCGTATTCCCATAGAAATCTCGTCGTACTGTTTGTGCTATATCATAGCTTACATGAGGTTGCATTTGTTGCTGTTGTTCATCAGTAGCTTCTGCAAGTTCTTTTTCAGCTATTTGTTCAAAATTAATGCCCCGCAAGATTGTCTCTACATGTTGTATATTGCCGCCGGTGCGATCGCGTACGAACTTAATACGCGGCACTTCGCCCATTAGACATAGTTGTGACAGTTCATGGCGCAACAATCCAGAGCAACGTTGTAGCTCGGTATCGAGCGCTGCATCCGCATGTACATCATTCGTACCCAGCCAGTACACATTGATGCATGCGAAATCCGACGAGATCTTGACACGTGATACTTGCATTCCACGGCCCACTATAGCTTCGGATGCTTCACCTGTTGCCAGTAAGTCGGTAATGTGTGACATAAAGAGTTTGTTCAGCACGGTCATTCGACGAGTGTTGTTTTTGCCGCCGCCGCCAGTGGCTGTAAAACCTTGACTCTTACCAAACTGTGAGCCCTGAAAGACTACACTGGCCGCTTGCTGATTGTTACCCGATTCGGGATACCAACGTTTCTTGCTGCCTGTTACTCGATTGCCGAATAGCTTGCTCATGATTTTTCCCTGGCCTGATAAACTGCCGCTGGTGCTCTTCGCGCAGCATGGTTGTGTGCTTATGGTGCTGGTGGACAGCAGACGTTGCAGCGAAGCGCTGCTCCGCAACATATTTCACTTTGTTTGGTTTACTTCGAATCAGCGCCTTGTTATTACATACACTTTCATCTGGTTCTTTTTTTTTTTTTTTGCTCAAATCACCCACAAGCGATGACATTGGTTGGTGAAAAATAGTATGTTTTCAAAATGCCAGGGCGTCGCTAGTCACTGAAATGCCCGCGGAATTCGACAGTGTGTAAACATTCAAAACGTTAACCAGATGAATGCTATTATGTGGCAATTAATTATACTATGGGCCATTCTCATGACTTAGAAATCCATTATAGAATACGAATTGGTAAGATATTCTATTGGCGGAATAATATTGAGTGGTGCATGTCACGACTTCACAATTGTAATAAATCCATTTTGAGTAGATCTGGAGTATATTTCGATTTTTTTTCTGTTATCGTTCAAAAAATCGGTCAATTTTTGTCTTTTTTTTTTAATTCGATTATTTTCGTATGAAATGGATTATTTTAGTCTTATTTATCGGTCAGCTGCAAAATGCTGAAGATGTGGATAGTCCATTCATTTGCACAAATGTAAACGCATAAAAACTAAAAAATTAGAAGAAAAAAAAATTGGATGAGAGTGAGCGCAGCCGCTGTAGAAAAATACGAGCCAATCCATGACTATAATATGCACGTTTGCATTCCAAATTTCAATAAATAATTTTAATTTTGATTGTTTTCATTTAGCTTTTGCTTTGGTTTTTGATCGATCGAGTTGGCAGGTATCTTTGAAATAAATTTTTAATAAATAACAGTCGTGACATTGAAAACTAGAATACAGCTTGAAAAATATGAGATATAAAGATATAAGTAGGCAAGTCATGAGAAAGGCCCAATTGCTTATTATTTTATTTAAATATTAATTATTATATTCTCACCGAGAACATACATGCCTAATTAGCAATCGGAATGCATGTTAAAACGTTTTCGTTTCCGAAACTAAATCAAATCAAACACATAAAAATGTCCAAAAACAGTTCCTATTGGAGTTTCAATTAAAAATCAACAACAAAATAATAAGTGCCGCTAAGAACTTTCTGGGTGAGCAAATTGTAAGAAGTTGCTGGATTTGGAACCCGCCTCCATTAAATAAATTTTACCAGTGAAGACACAGAGGAAGCCCCGTATACGATCCCCATTTGATGACGTCATTAATAACCATGATTTACGGGTATACACCTGGAATGTCCTGTCTCTCCATAGGGCTGGTGCAGATATCCATTCGACAAATTCAAGACTGACATCACCGCAATACAGGAAAATAGGTGAATAGGACAGAACTGCTAAAAAAGGCATACTGAAATCTATTATAGTTGCCATGCGAGGAAGCACTAATTTTGATGCGGTTTCGCGGTTGGTAGGAATCAACGCGATCTCCAGTTTCATACCTGTCGACGAGCGCCTGGCAACAATAGCCTAAATCTTTTGCCCAACAGTCGGAAAATTTAACGTTACATCCCGCAATGAAGAGAGGCTAACCGACTTCGCCGCAGGTCGGAGCATGGTAAAGAAACAATATATGTGATAGAAAATAAGCTCGAAAGTACTCTATATTCAAAATCACCTAATCATACTATTTGAGTTTGATTCTATTTAAAATCGTATAATATTTTTATGTATAGTTTTTTTTTATTTTTACTTCTTTTACGGTACTTAAAGTTTAATAGTGGAACTGCAATGGTTACCTTAATAACTATGATTGATTAAAACATGTAGTCCAAAATTCATTACCCTACAAGAAACCTACATTACCTCGTCTACCCGATTCCTTACCCCTATCAACTACAAGTTGCACACCTAAAACTTCTCCTGTAACTCTTTTTTATTCAATTCCCCGAAATCATCCCCAACATACTCGTACGTACCAAAATTTAAGCTTGATGTAGCTGACTGGTCTAAGCATATCGAAGCAACCAATATCTTTCATCTTCATCGGGCAAAAAGCCAAACCTGAACAAAGAGTCCGGCAACATAACAAAAATTATACACTCCTCAAAACAGCATCAAACGTAACTCCAAATATCAAAAGTACCATGGGGAAACGACCACCTTCAATCTCTTAAAGATATCAAAAATAACCACTGGGCTATTCTTAAACAGAACATCTCAACACAAAACATCCTTCAATTGAACACAAACACTCAAACAGAACGGTCATGTTTTACTTTTGTTTTTCCGTTACCTTTTCCTGGGCAAAAAACAAACCTAAACGGAAAAGAAAAATTCGAACGGTAAAATTGTAAAGTCGTTCTTCTATAAATAGCACAATCTATAAGTCGAACAAAGTTTTTATAAGTGTAACAGAAAATTAAATACAAGTTGAAAGAAAGCATTAGGATGGGTGATGCGCTGAATGCCCATCTGGTGGCTTCCACTAATAATATCGACATGAGCAATGATCCAAAGAACATTAAATTTGAATCTTATAGATTATGTAAAGACAAAAAATCATCTACAAGCAAACAAACTGTTGCAGCTTACATCTTTCTCTAACTAAATTTAAGTTCCTCTTGCTATTCACGTTTCGCTTCACCATACAAAAGCCGTGATTTATTTCAATGAGTTTAGAGGTATTTCTGAAGTTAGCATTGAAAAGGAACTCGACAAAAACGTGTCGTAGAAGGTTAAAAAACATCAAAAAAGGTAAAGAATATACTCATGAGGTCTGGTCAATTTTGACGATGTACTACTATTACAACACCATATGATTGAATATGAGAAAAGTCCTATCCGACCGTACATCCCATTACCGATGAAGTGTAATAACTGCCTTCGTTATGGACACATCCACAATGTATGCCGTAGCCATAAAACCTGCGTACACTGTGGCGATAATCAATAAAAACATGAACAGCATCAACTGCCGCGAAAACGGACTTATTAGCGATACGTAAAACTCAATCAACAAAAAATGCCTAATATTTATTAAACAAAAAGAACTGCAGGCCATTAAAACTTTAAATAAAGTGGATAACAAAAAAGCTCTTGAAATATATCACGAAAAAATTCCCCAGGATGAAGAACTATACTCTGACATCACTAAACGTAGACACTAGACTCTACTCCCAAACGCTTAAATGATTCATATACACCAGTAACACTCTCCAAACAACTAAAGGAAACTCGAAGTAGGTGAACTCAGATTTAGAATACGAAGATAACACTCCAATAACTAGTGACTCTAAAGTTAAGTCTACTATTAAGAAAATACTCCCTAGAAAAATATCTAAAAGAAACTTGAGGCAACTTCAAATAGTAGATAGAAGAAATGAACCTAAAAACAAGAAGGCAACTAAATGTGATACAGCTTCATCTGAGGGCAGTGATCAATAAAACCTGAACACACAAATTAACTCCAGCTAGGTTTTCCGGTAGTTGGAAGTGCATTTTTATCAAATAGTAGCACATCCAGTTTAAATATTTTCTTATCATAAAATGTCTCTTATAATTATTCAGTGGAATATTCGTGGCTATGTAAATCACTACAGTGAACTGTCAATTAATAATAAAAAATAATACAAATAGCCAAACCGCATATCTTTGCACTCCAAAAAACTCATTTATATAACTTTCATAACATACCTATTCCTACTAACTTCTGACTCCATTCCCATAATTACTCACCCAACCTTGGCAGAGCAGCTATTTTAATTCACAATTTAATACAAATCAAAAGAAATTGCACTAGCTCACGATTTCGATGTAACAGCTTTTAAAGTTATATCCAAAGACGCTTTTGTGGGCTTAACAATATGAAATATATCCATGCCATAAATCATGCAGACACATCTCTACCAATTACTGATAACATCCAAATAGCCAATACTTTTACAAAATTCTGGTCCAGTCAGTCCGAAGACTCAAATTTTTTACAATCCTTTACCAATAATAAATACACAATTTCAACACTCTACAACTCTCCCTCATCAATAACTGTCACGAAACAGACATAACAGTCTAAAGGGACACACACTTGGTATGGACTGAATCTCTAACCTAATGGTCTCAACTTAAAAAAGAATTCTCACCCATTACAACAATATACTCAACAGCTACATAACCCAAATATACAAAACAAACCTTGTCATACCAATAGTTACACCAAACTTTAAAAAAACTTCAATAAATTCATACCGCCCAATTTCTTTGAACTCTTGTTTTGTTAAAGAATTGGACGAAATAGTCGCTAAAACGTTGTGGTGGTTTGTTACCATAAACAAATTCATACATACCAACCAAACCGGCTTCAAACGTAGCAAATCAATTAGAAATAATCTAGTGTATTTAGATCACCTGATATCAAATGTCCTTTCACACAAACAACACATATCAATTATATCACTAGATTTTAGCAAAGCATTTGATAAAATTGAAGTGCATGCAAGAAAACATTAACTTTTTATCGCTACCTGAAGTAAAGACGAACCAGTCCTTCTGGAAATTCTCATCTGAAATAATAAATACCGAGATTTTTGAACTCTCCATAAAGCGTACACATCACTCTATACTTTCTATACGCTCAACACTTTCTTTCCATCAAAAATACATTCATATGACAAGAAAAAACGTTAACTTCGGCTGAACCGAAGCTCTAATACTATTCACGCGAAATTTTAAATCGTATTGTAAAACATAAACGTGGAGGTTTAAATAGGGGCTACCCCAAAAAGTGAGCGGTACACGCCCACTAGTAGAAGTGTAGTACACATTGTGTATGAAGCGATCATCTATAAGAATTTCAAGTTGATATAAATGCATAAAAGTGAACTGTAGATTTGTATGGGACAACCTGAAATAGTCCTATCGTGTAATAAGAAAGAAGTTGATTTACCTTTCACATGCAGATGGTGCCTAAAAACTTCCATCCGTTTTGAAAAAGTGCTACCATGTAATAAGAAACAAGTTGATTTACCTTGCACATGCAGATGGCGAATAAAAACTTTCTGTCGGTTTGAAAAAGTTCTACGTAACACAACAAGTTTGTGGTTACAATTGCTAAAAACATAACTTTCAAAAACACATATTTTTTTGGAATTTATAACTTCCAAAAGCTGCATTACTCCTTCTAAGGTAGCGGTGCAGAAATTTTCATTTAATTATTCAAGGAACATCGCGTCATTTAAACTGAGTGGTCCATTCGAATTTTTCGACCTCATCTGCAGTGCTAGTTTTTGGCCAGAGTTTACACTGATTAAGGAATATGCACCAAGAAACAAAAACGAGATCAACACAACCAACTGCAGTTTTACCTCAACAGCCGGCCGGATCCTGTGCATCTCTACATCAAATACTCTTAATTTAAATTAAATTGTCCTCTTATTATTAATTATCAAAATGTAAGTGGCTTAAAAAGCAAATTAATTAGTTTATATCTTAAAAGTACTGGCATTGATGCTGATATTCTTGTATTTACCGAGACTTGGTTAGATGTTAATATTTTAAACTCTGAAATATTATCTGATAATTTTTCATTTTTCCGCAAGGATCGACTCACGTGTAAAGGTGGTGGGTGGTGTATTTATTGCTGTTAAGTGTAGTTTTGCTTGCGAAATATAACTTGGAGATTTTACAACAGAAATTGAATTTATATGTGTTGTTATCCGATTTTTGAGCTGCAGATTGTTTATTATTTGTTCATACATTCCGCCTGCATCTGATGCTAGCATTTACCAGTCACACGTGTTTCTGCTATTCAGTGCATTTATAAACCTTTAAACTCTAACGATTACCTTAATGTTATGGGTGATTTTAACCTTCTTCTCGTCATTGATTCCATCAGTGCATTTACAATTTTTTGACAATATTTTTAATCTGTCACTGCATCAAATTAATAACATATTTAACTGCTCTAATAGATTGCTTGACCTTATGTTTGTGGATAGAACTATAGATGTTTTTGTCACTCGAACTTTTCCAGTTTCCAATCCTGAGGATAAATGACACCCAACTCTGAAATTGGTTTTAAATGTTCCACATAGCAGCAAGAGAAACTCAAGCTCAATGCGTCATTGCTTTAAAAAAACTGACTTTATTATGCTTAATTCTCTTTTGTTTAACACCGATTGGTCAAATCTCTTTTATAGCCGTGACATAGAGCGCACTTGTAATGTTTTGTATCATATTTTATCTCAATATTTTGATGAATGTGTTCCTTTCTTTACACCGATATGTTCTTCTAATCCTCCGTGGTTCACACGTCAGTTGTGACATTTGAAAAACATTAAATCACGGTATTATAAGCGATATTTAAATACCAAATCCAAATTTCTAAATTACGCAAGTTATGCAGTTGCACGTGCAAATTTTCAATCTGCTCATAAAAAAACATACAATAGCTACTTAGTTATAATTAAAAACAACATTCGAAATGACCCAAAATCATTTTTCCGTTTTGTTAATTCTAAACGAAAATCGTTTTCCCTTCCTTCGAGTATATTCTTTAACATTTCTATTGCTACTTCTTCGCAAGAAGCATCCAATTTGTTTGCACAATTTTTTCAATCAGTTTACTCGTCTACTAGCTACCCCCTTAGCGAAGTGGTCATGCGCATAATATACCAAACCCTACTATCTCTAAAGATTCGCTACTTAAACATTTAGTTCTACTCAAACTTAACTATTCTTGTGATCCTGATAATGTTCCTTCAGCTGTACTGTGTGTGTGTGTGTGTGTGTGCATTTTCACTTTGTGATCCTTTACTACACCTTTTTGAACTATCTCTTTTAGAATGTACAGTACGTAAAATTTGGAAGAAATCTTTTATAATTCCACTCCATAAAAAAGGCTGTAAATCGGATATATCTAATTACAGAGGTATTGCAAAGTTATGCGCAAATTCCTAAACTTTTTGAAAAGGTAATTACCGATCAACTACAATTTTACTGTAAGCCTCTTTTTTCTTCTGCACAGCATGGTTTTCTTAGAAATAGATCAGTTTCTACTAATCTATTGGAACTCACGACATTGGTTAACAAAGGCTTTATTAATGGTTTACAAACGGACGTTATTTACACCGATTTTAGTAAGGCGTTTGATTGTGTTAATCATCGGATTTTGGTTTACAAACTTGAATGTTTAGGTTTTCCTTAAGCTTTAGTCAAATGGATCACATCCTATTTGGATTCCCGTTCACAATGTCTAGTATTTGATAACACCTTATCTCACAGAATTGATGTCTTTTCAGGTGTACCTCAGGGTAATCACCTTGGACCCATTCTATTTGTACTGTTCATTAATAATTTGCCTGATAACATTACTTACTGCCATACACTGATGTACGCAGATGATGTTAAGTTATGTTTGAGTTATACAATGGTGCTGAGGGCGATTATTTGATACAAACTGATTTAAATATACTTCATAACTAAATTGCGATAAATGCAAAGTAATTTTATCTGTATTCCTTATCGAAAGCTCTGCGCTGGTGCGTGTATTTTCAATCAATGACCTTGGCGTTCATTTTGATCCAAAACCTTTGTTCTCTACTCACATTGATATTATTTGTAATAAGACAATGGGTTTGCTTGGCTTTATCAAACGATGGTCGAAGGAATTTAATGATCCATACGTTACGAAACTTTTATTTACTGCATTGGTCCACTCAATACTTGAATATGCTGTTTGTGTATTTAGAATCCGCAATACTCAGTTTATAAGGTACAGTTAGAATCTGTGCAAAAGCAGTTTCTTCTTTATAATTTGCGTAATTTGGTATGGAATCCTAGTATAAATTTACCTAGTATAAATTTCTGCCTACACTAGAAAAACGTAGAAATATACTTGGTGCTTTATTCATCCAGAAACTTATCTCCGGTGATATTTATTCATCCTATTTATTGGAGCAATTAAATTTCTCTATTCCTTCAAGAATTACTAGAAACTTCTCATTGTTCCACTTATACACGTGTACAACTAATTATGCATGCAACGATCCGTTTCGCGTATTATGTTCTACATATATCTATATATTATTATATATCTACATATATCTATATATTCTATATATATATATATATATTTTGTTCTATATATATTTTATAACTTGAATTTAATCTCTCCCTATAAATTCTGTGCGTAATGCATTAAATAATTTTAACTTATAATCTTTAATTTAATTATTTTGTTAAGTACTATAAGCAACATCTTTATGTGAATATGTTAGTTGTTAAATTAATAAATAAAATAAATATAAACAAAGACACATCACACAAAACAAGTATTGCGTTGCAACAATTATATTCTACATATTGATAACTCCACATATATTTTCCATTTTGATTTACTTAAATATTCAAAGTATCTCTTAAGATATAATGATTTCAAATGTGCTTTTATTTCCAAAGCGAACAAAGTCAAAGTTTGCGGTAAGCGCTCAGCCGACTTCCAGGGCTTCAAAATCAACTGTACTACAACGATTTTCAACTGCCCCATATATAACACTCTATTGAACTAAAATATTGTTTTTGCATAACTTTAAAAAAAAATTTAAAAAATATAATTTCTGCCAACATTTTTGGCATTTGGACCAGTGTGCATTGAACAGAGTTATCAGTGTCAATGGAGTATATGTCGAAAAATTACATATTTATAGAATAGAGAAAATTATGATATTTCGAAAATAGTACGAGTAGATCACATTAAATTTATTTCGGTTCATACCAGCCTCATTGTATATAATAGCTGATTGAATTTATGTCACCCTTGATTTATTTAAAAAGACAATTCAAGAAAACAAGATATTTTTTAAGTTTTATATTGGCTTTTTATTTAAAATATCTTTTTAATTCTTTTATTCTTCAATATTATACACAATTTATTCTGGGACAATAACATTACTAGCGATTTTCTTTTTTTTTTTTTGTTTCTTTTTGTTTGGTTTTTAGAATATATATTACTTTTTTATGTATATTTTAACTCTCCATAGGGTTGTTACGCTTTATTGTATATAACTATTACATACTTATAATACTCACACTTCTTGTGTTGGTTTTTTTATTTCGTAATATATTTTTTATTATTATTAATATTTTGTATTTCAGTAATAAATATATATATATATATATATATATATATATATATATATATATATATATATATATATATATATATATATATATATATATATATATAATTTTTGTTTATGAGTAAATAAAAAGTCTTCTTTGCAGAAAAATTATGTAACATAGATTAGCGATACAGCGTTTTTTTGTTTTTTCTTCTTTTGTAAATCCTTTGCAAGAAAACGAGTATTAGCAGTTTGTGGCGCATTAAAGAAAATACATAGTAAAAAATTACAATACAAACAATTTGCCAACTACTATATGAGTTTGGTATGAAGACTGCATCAAATAATTTGTCAGCTATTTCCACTATAGCTCAAACTATTAAGCCATATTCTGACTATCATATATACATACATATGTAAAAAGTGGCACATTTATAGTACACAATATTAAAAAAATTGTTAAAAATTTGTATAAATTTTAACAAGATGTGAGAACGAAAATTGATGTAAACTCTAAATCTTGTTACATATGCATATGTGATAGCATGAACAGGACTTTATATAAAGAGAAGTTAACAGTTTCTTTTTTTTTTTTCAATTACTTGAGCTAACGACAAATTTATTAGAAAATTTACGTAAAATCCACTTCAGTTTAGTTTAGACCGAGTTAATATAAAATATAAATACTATATGGTCTGATATTGCTTTAGATCTCGAATAAAGAGTATGAGAACTTCGATTTAATCAAAATTAATGTTTTTCTTTTCAACTTTCTAACGAAAATATATATATATATATATATATATATATATATATATATATATATATATATATATATATATATATATATATATATATATATATATATATATATATATATATATATATATATATAATTTTTTTACACATTTTAAAAGCTACAGTGAAAAAAAAAAACTAAAAATATTGTAATAAATGTCGCATTCAGTTTATATATAAAACTTTATTTCATTTACATATGTATATTGCTTTTCTTTCTTTTACGCATAAGAGAAATACAAACAATTTAGTACATTATATTAAATCAATTACATATATATGTATATACATATATAATAATTTAAACAAATGACTCATCCTTAGGTTTAATGCATTTGCGCTTGCTGTGTTTTGTATTCGAGGTATTTGATTTTTATTTTTTAAGGTTATGTTTCGTTTCACTTTATTTGTATTTTGAAGGGTTATGTTTTGTTGTTTTGATACTCTTTACAACACTCAGTATGTATAGTATAAAAATGTTGTTACGAAGTTTGTAAAACATAGACCATAACATAAACCCCATACTTTCTAAGAGCTAGAAAGTGTTAGTCTAGTTTAAATAAATAAAAACTTTTATTAAACGGATCACTAATTAGAAAATGTTTAAACAACCAGTTGTTTTATTTTTGAATGCGTGTGAAGAGTATTAAAGCTTCGTATTCACCGAAGTTACATTTTCTTTTGTCTTTTGTATATTTATATTGTTTGTTGCTGTTGTTATGGTGCTAGTTGTGGTTTTTATGGCTGACTTCTTTTGTTTTAAAACTCTAGTAAAAACTAACTAAATATAAACATAT
The DNA here is from genome assembly GCA_035044765.1 of Leucophenga montana. NCBI lineage: Eukaryota > Metazoa > Arthropoda > Insecta > Diptera > Drosophilidae > Leucophenga > Leucophenga montana. The sequence goes on from JAWNNQ010001548.1 coordinate 122,517, forward strand.
ATAAATATAAATATATACATATACATTTATTTTTTGTTAAAATTATGGCAAATTGGTAGAGTATGTTTATTTGAACATATTTTTTATGACTTGTAATAAATTATTATATAATTTTTGCATTTCTCTTTCGAATTAAACAATTAAGATGTACAAAAAAAAAAAAATGTTTTTGCGCCTGGAAATTGTCTGCCCTCAATTTTTGTTAACAGTTGATTTTTTTTTTCGTTTCTTTTCTTTCAAAGCGAGCATTCCTAAACTTATTTTTTATTTTATTAATATTATTTTTTAATATTTAATGCCTAAATGACTTTTTTTGTTGATCTTTTTGCTACTGCGATGCATTTGTTCCTTTTTTTATTTTTTTTTATTTTTTTTATTTTTGTTCAATTTTAAATGCAATAACAAATATTTGTAACTAAAGTAAAAAAATATCACTAACAGCTATATTGCGCAACTACTTCTACTAATGTAAATTTTCGATCTAAGGGTACTTAAAATTTTGTGAGTTGATACTTGTCTCTATTCCTTCAATACAATATAAATGAAATTGGAAATAAAAAGCTCAAATATTGAACTTAATTAATTACCAACAACACTGGCTGGGGATTCGTTTGGGCTGGACGTTCTTTCTCAATGACAGTTTTCTTTTATTATCTATACGGATCTATTCGCTATAACGGAAGTAGAACGTTTTCTACTGGGAAGCAACACCAGGGCACAACATAGATAGCCAGGCAACCATTAAAGTAAAAGACTACTAGTCGCTTTGAATGAGCACAAGAAAACATTCGGATAAGAAATGTTCAAGACCTTTTTCTGTAACTGACGTGCACTCGCACAAGCCAGGATTCTTGTGTTGAGACTGTCTTTTTTTTTTTTTTTTTTTAGTGTATATTATTTAACCCAGTGTATTTTACATATGTATCAAATCTCATTCATATGCGTCAAATAGAAGTTGAGACATAACGAATATATTTTCCTTTTATATAGGGGGCATGGTACCGCCTAATATATACTAGTATATACCTATACTTTCCTCGGGAATATGCCTGTCTATTTGTGAAAACCAATTGAAATCCCCGCAGTAGTTTCTAAGATTGGAAGTACCATGAACGGCAGGTGACTTCAATTTATATATGTATAGAATAAATGCAATTTTATAGTCTGCTGAGATCATTATAGTATTTACCAAAACATTCTCTAAAATCTAAGATCCACACAACATTTAAAATGAATATTCTATATTAAATAAAATATGAATTCGACCAGCTTGTCCTTAATCACTGAAAAACACCTGGCACAAGCGTACAAAAAATGATAGTTTTTCAGTAATTGACCACCTCAAGCAAGCTAAATTCATACAGTATTATCCCAAATCGGAGATTAAAATACACTTTAAAAAATATAGGTTAATATAAAAGTAAAACATTTGTATGTAGCTAATGAAAATATAATTAACAATATATATATTAAGTACGTTCAATGATTATTAGTACCCCAATTGAAAATAATGTCAATAAATTTTGTAAAAGTATAAATTACCGTTCTTAAATTAAAATGTCTATTGTTTGTGCCTGTTACATACAATATGTATGTAACAGGCAAAAGTTTTCGTCGCAGATCTTACCAGATATATATATATATATATATATATATATATTCTTTACCAGTATCAAAAGGCGAGTCGCTATAGCTACGATGGTAGTCCAAGAAGTTGTTCTGAGAGGCACCACCTAGCATTAGACTAATGTCAAACTTTGAACAATATGCATTAACTTTGTGCGTTTACAGGCATTGAAAACATCTACAAAAGACAGACAGACAAACAGACGGACATAAATCAAAAGGTACCCGCACTGATACGGCCCTCACTGTTTAACAAGAAAGAACGCTGCAGTCAACTTCGAAATACGCTGTGTCTTGGCTAAGGCTTCTTATTTGAAGCATAGATTTATATGGGGACTATACGCTGTAGTTGTCTGATTTGAACCTATGTGTGATATTTTAATATTATCAATAGGATCGACGTAAGACACGTCAAATTTGGCGTTTCTTTGAAAAAGTGGGCAGGTTTGTAAGAGGCTACTCCTTATAGAAGAGTCGGTACGATCGGTTTATACACTTTATCTGTAGAGGTAACAGGAGAGTCAATAAATCTAAACTTGAAGCCTCTATCTTGTATAGACTCCAAAATCTCGTTTCAAACGGAGATGTACATATATATCGACTCGTTTTTTTTATACTGTTTACGAAGAACATCTGCATCTTTTCAAACTTTCAGTCGGTCCTAACAATGCTGGACAATTACGAGCAGTTCGAAAAGCATCTCGTGTGTGTACCACGCCACAATACTAATGAGATAGCAGGCACATGCAAACTTTTTTCACACACGCTGAAAGAGATAGCTATTGCAAGAAGTTTTCTAAACGATTCCAATGGGAGGTGCAACCAAATTGGCACCTGTAGCACTACCATGCTATTGTAGCTGAAATGGAATATTAGGGGTACAAAGATCTTTGGTTTGACAAGTAGTGATTCTGTACTGTCAGGACACATCTTTATCGGTACATATGCAGAAACTGCATTGCCGAATACGAGCCAAAAGCAGTCAGTCCTAAGTAGGTACCTAAAATATATTGGTGCTACTTAGATTAATCGACTCCATAAACTTGTTAAATTAAGACACATAAACAGAGTACATGGAGTGGCAACATAACACACATAGCAAGTTATGACAGCAAAAGGTTAAGCTGTTATACCAAGCTTCAGCTCGCTGCATCATCTGCCATGTTCGACCATGTCTGTTCTAGACCATTAAATGCATAGCATTACGAAAAAGAACAGATCGAGTTGATTAAGACTGTGTGTACTCTATGTGATCTTTGATGTCCCTTGAGTGTATAAAAATGGTTAAAATTCGTTGCGCAAAGTCGTGTCTTTCAAAATTGTAGTCTAATGAAATTTGTGCACATTTGATTATATAAAAGAAAATCATTTGAAAATAATACGCACATATGTAAATATACTAGTTAACTTAATCGACCGAAAAACTTACACAGCTAATTGGTGGTGCATACAACGTACATATAAATATATACTAATATTTATTATACATATATAAATAAAAATATATGCAAATAGGAGTATCTTCGAATTAATTTAAAAATATTTCTCCTGTGTTGAATTAATAATAAAAAAAAAAAAATTTTAAAATACAACATAATTTAGTTTTAAAATTCTTGATTGGCAATATATAAAATGTTTCCCTTAATTTAACATCGGCAATTTATATGACTGCACCATGCTTTTAGATACTATTGCGAATTTTATAAATTTTGGCTCACTCTGTTTTGTGTGTGTGTGTGTGTGTGTGTGTGCATTGTTGTGAGTGTGTTAGCTGTTTGTTCATCAGATTCACTACTACTTATAATTAGTAGTTATACTGAAAAAAATTTATGTACAGCAACAAGAACCACAGTAGCAGTTGCAGCAGACTGAAAAGCGTAGCTTAGCTGCATACACAAACATAACTTCTTTAGATCATATTTGCTGCCTGTTGTTCTGTTAACTTAAAGGCCGCCGATTCGCTGAGCAAATGAAAGGGTACACCCGCCGCTGTTGCAACATCCATTGGGGAATGCGGTCGACTGGAGCTACGTTTAATATGTGCCGCCGATACACTTGTTGCTGCTGCAGTCGTCATCGTCGTTGGCGCGGAGGAGTCAAGTCCAAGCTGCTGCTGCATTAGGAGTTGTCCGCCATGTGCGCCGGCTAGCGCACTTGCCATTGCCGCTGCCGTTGTCGTTGTTGAATTAGAGGCGCCACGTCCGCGTTTACGTTTCGGCAGTATACCCTTGCGTGCCATATAAAAACGTATTGTTGAGACGGGTATGTTGAACATATTGCTAACGGTCTGAAATGTTTCACCCTTTGACACACACTTGGCAGCTTGTGCTAACGATGCCTCGGAACGGCGCACACGTTTAAATGTAGACGAATTATCCAATAGCGATGAGTTATGCAGTAGAGCTGCTGCTGTCGTTGATGCAGATGATGAGTTTGCTGAGGTTTCATGTTCACCGCCAAAGCTACTATCATCTTCTTCATCGTGTGCGGCAACATAATTGTGATCCTCTTCAATAGTCGAGTCGAGATGATGATGATGTTGTAGCATTTGTGGTGTAATTTTATAATCCTCGGCGTACGGTTCGCCACTGTTGCCGCAATATGCGGCATTATGCCAGTTATTTGTTGAATCGTCGGCGGAATCGTCTTCGTTCGAATTGTTGGAAGCTGTGGCGCTAGTTTGTTGTTGTTGTTGTTGTTGTTGAAGTTGTTCTTGCTGTTGTTTTTGTTGTTGCTGTAGCATTTGCTGCAATTGCTGCTGCTGCTGTTGTTTTTGCTGTAAGTTTCCATTGGTTTGCTGCTGATGTTGTTTGATCAATTGTTGTTGTTGTTGCTGCTGTTGTTGCTGTTGATGCTGTTGTTCCTTCTGGACCAGCATTTGTTGTTGACGCGCCAGCCGATTCTGCTGTTGCTGTTGTATCACGCTTACTGTTGACGATTGTACCGCCGCTGCCGCTGCTAATGCTGCTGTTGTTGTCATTGTCGCATTACTTGACGTTGACGTTGTCGAATTAGTTGCCGTTGTATCATCCGTCTCGGTGCTGTCCATTTGTTGATTTTGGTGGTGATGGTGCTGCTGCTGTTGATGTCGATGCTGCGGTTGTGGCTGTTGTTGTTGCTGCACAGGTTGCTGCTTATTCACAGCCGTCGCAGCTGCTATGTTTGCCGCTGCTGCTATACTGGCTGCTGCTATGTTTGCCGCTTCCGCCTCATGTTTCATAGCCTTCAACTGATTGTAATTTATCGCCGCATCCGATCCGTACAGCCCACGTATACGCAATTGTTCTGCGCAACGCAGCAGCTGTCCAAGTCCAGCCTGAGTCACGTTCACCTCGCCCTTGTACATAAAATCGACAAGCGCCTGTATCTCCCATAGTTTTATTTCACTGGGCAATATAATAACGGGATGTTTGCATGGATTTTCAGCGAGTATACTGTCAAAATAGGAAGAGCATGCGGCTAGTACCAACCTATGACAATGCACTTGATGTCCCTCGCAGGCAAGTGTCACATCGACGAAACGTTGGCCGGCAAGCAATTGCGGAAAGGCAGCGCCAATGCTACCCAGATGACTGTTCCAGCGCACGCAGAATTCCTGGTGTTGTGCCGCAGTCATTGTAGGGCGTAGTTGGCGCAAATAACACTTAAAGTCGCAATTGTGTTGAGTTGTAGTGCGATGTCGGTGTGTATTTAGGTGTTTGTTCTAATGAGTTCTACAATCTCCTCGATTTGATAAATTTATTCGTTCGGGCACATACAATGTACCATATATTATTTTTAACGTTCTTCTTTCAAACACCTCTAATTTCGGTTTTTTATTTCGTATTCTCTTAATCCCTCTCTCTTTTTTTTTTATTGGTCGCTTGGAAGTTAAATTTGTATTATGTTGTTGTTGTAGGTTGCAGTGTTCCAATGGAAGCCCACGGCAGAGCTAAAAATAAACTTCTATTAGTATTGTGCTTAGATGTTTTAACAGTTAAAAATTATTCTTAAAAGTGGTAAAGTGTATATTTGTACTCTTTACACAGAGCGTGAATAGTATTATAATTTTATCACAATGTTTGCAACGCCTTTATTATATACATATATTCGGGATCAGCATGGTAAGAAGAGTCGATCTAACCATGACCGTCTGTCTGCGCGTTCCTACCCGCCCTATTTCATCAACCTTTCAAGTGGTTTCCGATTAAATTTTGAGTTAATAGTTTTTTTTTTCTTATACCATTTTCAATTTCGTTTATAACTGAGATTGGCGTAAGATCCGTTGTAACATGTTTTGATATAATGATTAACTATATATTCTATCGGTTACGCCTCTTTTTGCTGTTATATACATTTCGATAAACGTAGAAAACCCATTTACCCAATGTTGGCGGGTTATAAATATATGTTTCTTATTTTTTCGTGTTAGACCGTGCTTTTTCGTGTCTGCGCGTGCATTTTTGTAATCACTAACTCGTGCGCATGTTGGGTCGTGGGTCGTCGCACAAAGTTATAGTAGCTGGCATCAGTTTAAAAGTTGTAGATAAATGGATAAGATGGAATAGAGAAAGTATATTAATGTTTGTTAAACAAAACGCAATATCTATACTACTACAGATTTATCTCAATGATGTCCAGCACCTAAACACGAATTAAGAATGGTTGCTGAAAATGTCGTCGCCAAAAAACTAAGCAGCATAAAACAAGAAAGAGCTATGATCGAGGTGCTCGACTATATTATGCCTTATTTTTTTATAGTAGTCTTTGATTTGGCTCAAAATTTTGGTTCTAAGAAACTGTATTACAAAGTATGCTAATAAATTGTTGAGGCAAATCAAGGCATACTATCCAATTATATTACATATTTAGAAAAAATTGAGAACTGAATTTGTTGCAAGTTATGAAATTTCAAATTACTCTTGTAGTAGTGCAGTACCTAAAGAGTTTATACCAGAGATCTGCATTGAATCAGCAATTCGCTATTGTGAGCTACTTAAGAAAATTGACGAGTGGAAAGGAATAGTGTACAAGTGTGATTGGCATTGACTCAAAGCGAAGACAAAGCGAGCTTCGGCTTGCGAATACCTTCGGATATGAGTAGCGTATATTCACACGTGTGAATCGTGCGAATAGCAATAGTGCAGCTAGAAGCTTGGCTCCATTCACAAAATATATCTCTATAATTCGTGGATCAACGATTACACTTATTGAGTTGCAAACCATTTGATCTGAATACATTCAAATAAATACACTTCCATACACATATGCAATGCATATTATGTATGAAGAAAAAAATACCCACTGATCCGCTCACTAGTATTTAAGTAGCTTGAGAACGAGAGAGACAGCCAGCTACAAGTTGATAACAGTCGCGAGTTCGAAAGAGATAGGATTACGTGTTGTACTTTGCATGCGCTTCGCTATTATTTTGGAGACTTTTTCTCTGTTTTTAGTTGTTGTGATTGGCGCATAGTAATATCAACTAATGCAGAAACACTAAAATATACAAAATTATTCCTAGACTGCGGCGCAGCACATAGATCACATAGATTTGGGAGAGCAAGTGTTAGAGTTAACTGATGTATCAATATATATATAACCTATATGACTGTCATTTTTCAATATGGCAGACAGAAAATAACTTGGATTCCTTTATACATCAGAGGATCTGACTGGCAAGCCGAGCTTAGAATAAGAAAAAACGTTAACATCGGTTAAACCGAAGCTCAAATACCATTCACACGAAATTTTAAATAGTATTGTAAAACATAAAAGTGGGGGTTTAAATTGGGGCTACCCTAAAAAGAGGGCGGTACACGCCCACTAGTAGATGTGTATGAAGCGATGTAGTAGATGTGTAAGATGCCGCCATATCTAATATCAAGTTGATATTGACGTTTTCCATACAAATGCATAAAAGTAAGCTGTGAGTTTATATGGGACTATCTCAAAAAGTGGGCGAAGCACGTCCATTTGTATATGTATATGATGGGATTGTCCTCTAAAATCCACCAAATCAAATTCCAAGCTAATATTGATTTAAATTAACAATTTTTTCATAAAAAACACAAATTGCACGGTAGGTTTGTATGGGCTACCCCAAAAAGTATGCGGGCAACACACATTTTTTCTTACAAAAAATCAAAAGTGGGCGGTGGGTTTGTATGGAGTCTATCCCAAAAAGTGGGCGTGGCGGGTCAATCTTGATACTCTATTAAACTGCAATAAAAAGAAGTTTATGTGCAAAATTTCAACTGGATAGCATAGAAATTGGTCCCCAAAAAATGTACAACAACATACAGACATGGCTAGATCAACTCGTCTCGTCGAACTGATAAAGAATATATATACATACTTTATGGGGTCTACGATGCCTCCTTTAATACGTTACAAACTTTCAGACAAACTGAAAATCCGTCTGGTGATTTGAATTTCTCTAAACAATTCCGTAGGTGTCACAGAAATCTCCGAGATTTCATAGATAACAGTTTTTAGTGTACAGACGATTTTTGTGCTACGCAGAGTTGTTGTGTGGCAACGCTGTCATTCGTTGTTGTTGCGTAAACCGACCATGGTCGGTTTTCAGCAAATAAATACACATTTTTATAAATTTAAATTAAATAATAAAATGTGCTAAATGTTTAAATCCTAAGGCACAGTTACGAAGAAAATATATTAAACTAGCACGTAAACAAAGTTTTACCTTATGATTTGAAGAGTTTATATATGCAATTAACAATTTCACCAAGCAAAAGGCTGGAGATTTAAAAAAAAAAGGTTTAACCACAAATGTAACACAGCAGAAAAAATGCATTTATATATATAGAAAAATATCGGAAAAGCAACTTGCACTACGATGAGCCACTCTATTTGCAAGCGAACGAAAATATGATGAATTTTGGAATGCAAAATAAATGTTACTAACGATGGTAAAGAATAAAAGATGGCAAAAAATATTGGAGGACCAAAATCTTTTAAACCCATCGCAACTGTCGAAAAAAAAAACCCTTTCCCTTAACACAATAGAGGAAACTATAGATACTTAAAAATAAGAAGAAAATAGGGCAACTGGTATGGACAGAACAACCATGTGAATTTATTAACAAGAAAGAATACTTCAGTCGAATTACAAATAATTAAAAATAAAACCAACATTTTCATACAAAAATTAAAAAATGGAGGGCAGGTTGCATAAAGCAATCCCTTAAAAAGGTCCGACCTCTGACACTATATGAAAAATGTTGTAAGAATTGATGCAAGACACGCCAAATTGGCTATTTCTAGCATAATTAAGAACAAAAACAAAAAAAATTCATACAAAAACTTGAAAAAGAGGGTCAGGTTTGTTAGAGGAAAAAGCAGAGTGTAAATATCCAAAATCTCTATCGCTTATAGTCTCCGTCTTTCGATGCTGATCAAGATTATATATACTTTATAGGGTTTACCACGCCTTCTGCCTCTTACATACATTTGCACAAACTTAATATACTCTTTTACCCTATGGGTGCAGGGTATAAAAATGATTCTCATGAAAGATATTTGAAACGCATACAACGTTATTCTTGAGTCAGTGAATGTTGATGAAATTTTCACTAAGTCTACAATATTTCCAACAGTTAAAAAAGATGATTCAATCATGCTTAGCAACTATAGAGGTATTGCGTTTATGAATTCTATAATTTGTTTACACGTATTTTAAAATAATAATAATAAATAAATACGCAGTGGCAGACTGTTGCCATGAGTCCATACAATTTTTTTCATTTATTGCAGCGATTTTATTTGGTTTTTGTTGCTTCGACACATCGGTAGATTTGCTTACATTACCGTCTGGCGACAGTTTGTTGATTAAGCGTTTCTCAGGTTCGAGACGATCATCACATTACTACAGTTTTCATGCATTAAACCGGGGAAAAATTATAGTCGCATTGGAAACAATATTTAATGACGGAGATCAAGATGCTGTGATAATATTTGAAGCAATGGGCCCGAGGAATAAAATGGATTAATTGGAAAACGTTTTTTTTTTTTTTTGGCAATTCTTTGGAACGATGTTCAGTGAAGATTTAACAAGATTAGCAAAGATTTACAATCTGAGGTAATTATTTAGAAAACCCCCCCTACGCACGATTATTCATTTTTTAATATGATATAAAGGTCGTTATTCTGAGCATTTTTCGTTTTTTCTCAATATCTTTTTACGGAGATGTTTCCGCGCCCAACATATATAGTGAAAAATGCTCAGAATAACGTCCTTTATATCATAAAAAATAAACAAAATCGGGCGTATGGGGGATTTTCTTAATAATTACCCAATCTGAAACAATGAACATACTGTTTGAATGTGATCTGCTGAGAGGGCTGACACACATTTATATGGACTTTACCCATAAAATTGGGCAGGACATGCCCATTAAAATATTTTCTGTGAAGAGTCTGTCCATAAACAACAACATTCATGACAAATGACATGTTTATATTGAATATAATGAGAATAAAAAACATTAGTGGCGATGGGTTTGGATGGGGATTACCGGATGATAAAATGCCACTATATAAAATTTCAAGGTGATATTGACTTAAGTAAAGAATTTTTTCATACAAAATGTGGGCGGAGGGTTTGTATGAAGGCTTCCCCGAAAAAGTGGGCGTGACAAATAAATATGGATATTCAATAAACTTCAGACAAATAGAAGCTATATCTAAAAATGTATGCCCAAAAATGCGGAACAACTAACAGAAGAACAGACAGACGGTACTACGGACCTAGATAGTCTCGACGAACTGATCAAGAATATATACACTTTATGGGGTCTACGATGCCTCATTTAATGCGTTACAAACTTTCAGAACACATGGCTAAATTGACTCGTCTCGACAAGCTGATCAAGTATATGTATACTTTATGGGGCTCTTTACACATATCGTTTATGAAACCAGTAAGTTAAAAGTTGTTTAATATCATTTGAAAGTACTCGCGAAAAGCTAATCAACGCTGGATTAGCTAATATATGTCAATAACTTAATTTTTAAAAAACATTTATTATACTTATTAATAATAATAATACTGTGAAATGGTATTATCAATTTGTCTGAAAGTTTGTAACGCATTAAAGGATCGTAGACCCCATAAAGTATATATATTCTTGATCAGATCGACGAGACGAGTCGATCTAGCCATGTCCGTCTGTCTGTCTGTATGTTGTTGCGCATTTTTTGGGGACCAATTTTTATGCTATCCAGTTGAAATTTTCCACATACATTTCTTTTTATTGCAGTTTAATAGAGTATCAAGATTGACCCGCCACGTCCACTTTTTGAGGTAGCCTCCATACAAACCCACCGCCCACTTATGACTTTTTGTATGAAAAACTTTTTTATTGTAGTCAATATCAACTTAATATTTGATATGGTAACTTTTAGTGGATGGATGCTTGACACATACATTAATGGGTGGGACCCGGCCACTGTTTGGGGTAGTCCCAATACAAACCGACTGCCCACTTTTGACTTTTTGTATGAAACCTTCTTTATTGAAGTCAACTTAACATACATAGACTAACGGGCGAGGTCCACCCTCTTTTTGGGGTACGAACATACTGCACACTTTTGTGTTTTTGTATGAAAAACTTCTTTATTAAAGTCATTATTAGGTTGAAATGCGATATGGTACCTTTTTATAGACAGCCACTTGACTTACATAGGGTTTTTGGGGTAGCCCCTATACAAACCCACCATGCAGTTTTGTGTTTTTTTTTATGAAAAATCATTCTTCATTTAAATCAATATTAGCTTTAAATTCGATTTGGTGGATTTTAATGGACAACCGCTTCATATACATATACAAATGGGCGTGTCCCGCCCACTTTTTGAGGTAGTCCCATATAAACTCGAGCTTTTCTGCATTTGTATAAAAAAACGTAACTATGAACTTGAAATTCGATATGGTGGCATCTTCAAATAGCCATAACTTTCCGAAAAAAATCGTATTTGATCTCTTGAGCTCTTAAAATAAACGGTAAGAATGGTACTAAATGATGTACATCATATTTTTCCACCCTGTACATAACCTCAAAAGTAGGAGAAACGCAGTTTTTTGGATACATAACCTTAAAAATCTCAAAATCGTAACGTGATGGGCCAATTCTGACCAGGGATTCTGATTCTAAGCAGCGAATTACTTCGGCCTGACCCTCAGTATTACCCTCTTTATAGAAAGATAATTTTATGCCATTAGTGTCTAAATATGATTTCGGGCATATGGGCACTGCGACTGTTTCGGATGTGGCACACTCTGGAAGTAAAATTTTCGACCACTTATAAATTAGAGTATATGTTTGTCGACAGTAAAATGGACATTCCCAAACTTTTTCGACATGGGCTCTACTTAAATTTTTATTGCATTTTTTCGTATTTTTTATAACAGCTTTCAATAATATTTGTTGTGAGTATCTCTTTGAATCTGATAAAGCAAAAGTGAACTTTTTGTATTTTGACATTTTTGCAAAGATACGAAAATGCAGCAGGAAAAAACAATTAATATGCGCTTTGAATAAATGAGGTACGCATATAAGAGTTTATTTTTTTATTGTATTTGGTAAGTGCTTGTGGGCATGGCATTGAACGGAGAATGAATAAAGGATTTTACAGCAAAATGTATAGGTTTCGGAAATGTTCAGCAAAAATATGATCTTTAGATACAACGCACAGAAATTGATTCACAAAAAGAAAAATAGTTACATATAATATTTCGATTTTACCAGTTATTTCTATTTCTATATCATTCGAAGGAGTTTAAATTTTAACTTATGCATAATATATACATACATAAGTATGTACGTACATACATACATATGTACATAATTTAATGTTTTTAATATGGTTTCTTAGACTTTATCTTTTCATTATTGGCGCCTTTGAATCGAATTTGAACGAATGTTACATTTTCGTTACTTTCTTTTGTATCAATTCGAACAAGAAACACTTCAAGGACATTTAATTATATTATACACAAAATCGAATTCACCCAACAAAAAAATAAAATAAAAGCAAGACAAAACGAGCTAAATAAATTTTTCCACAAGCCAAAAAAGACATTTAATAAAAAATGGGGAGAACTAGTCACTCGCTTTACAACTCACCGAGAATTTAATTCACGAAAATATGATATTTCTGTTTAATTCTGTTTCGCAACAAATTACATTAACTAGTTAAAACGTTTAAAATAAATTCCGCCTATTGGTATTTTCCTCCGTCATAGTAAGAAATACAATTTTGTACAGCAGGCTCTTGTCTCTCTCTCTACACTCCTGGTGCAAGACGACAACGACGACGCTTAAAAATGTAGTTCTTCCTTTTTGTCTCGTTTTTTTTTTTTTTTTTTTTTTGCATTAAACAAACGCCAAAAGACAAAGAATTATACTGAAAAAAGTAATAAAATCAAGTAAAACAGCAACAAAAACAACAACACGAGAGTCAGAGGGACAGAAAAAACAACAACAAACACATTAAAAACAAGAGGAGCAGCAACAACAGTAGAAGCGAATATGCTGCAGAGCAATTTTGAGCATGTTACTTTAGTATTTTCGAATAAGAAAACGACAGTCGCAGCAGCAACAACAACAACAACAACAACAACAATAATAACGCAAAAAGAGCGAGATGCAAAAAAAAACAACAAGAAAACCAAAACATAGAGAGCAGCGTGGAAACTAACGTGAGAGGAAGTTTCATTGCGCACGAGAGCGCATAAGAACAATGTTTGTAGTAGATTTGCTTGTGTGCTTATGTTTGTCTTTTACGAAGAAACCAAGAAAGGAGAGAAAGAGAGAAAAAGCCAGAAGCAAACAGAGCGCGCGCATATAAGTGCTAGCAGGAAGGATGCAACATTGCCAGACTGGAAACCCACTTGCTACATTAAACGAAATGCAGACGTTCACGAATGGTGCTTTCACCGAACATTTCGCATTTGTAGCATTTTCTGTTAGTTTTGGTTGTATATTGGTACAGCAGAAAATAATTTTCAACAATATATTCGGATATGAGCGGAATTGTATCCTCAAAATTAAGAAACTAAATTATCCCAAAAGTTAGAAAACTGAAATTAATTTATACACATATTCTAGGTTTGTTTTGAAAAACAAATTCTATGAAAAAAAGAAAAAAACGTTAGCTTTGATTAACTTTTAATACCATTCATACGAAATTTTAAATGGTATTGTAAAACATAAACGCGGGGTATGGGTGATTTTATAAAGAGGGCACAACACCCCCATTAGTCAATGTATGTTAAGCGGCTGTCCATAAAAAGTAACCAAATTCAATTTCAACCTTATATTGATTTTAATGAAGAAGTTTCATATAAAAACACAAAAGTAGGCGGTGGATTCGTATAGGGGTTACCCGAAAAAGCGGTCGGGCCACCCATTGAAATATATGTGAAGCGTCCGCCCATTAGACGCTACCATACCAACTATTAAGTTGACAGTAAAGATTTTCATACAAAAAGTAAATAGTGGGCGGGGGTTTGTGTGCGGGCTACAGAAAAGTGGGCGTGGTGGGTCAATATTGATACTCTAGTTGACTGTAATAAACAGATGTCTGGTTGCCAATTTACAACTGGATACCGTAAAAATTGGTCCCCGAGAAATGCGCAATATCCAGGCGGACAGACATCCGTAAATAGCTAGATCGACTCGTCTCCTCAAGCTGATCAAGAATATATATACTTTATAGTGTCTACAATACCCCCTTTAATGCGTTACAAACTTTCAGACAAACTGATAATACCATTTCACAATTGATTGGAATACTTTGTAGCACTTGGAGACAGCAGCATTTTGTAGCTGAAAACTAACTTATTTTGGAAAGGGTTACAATAGAGCGACGATTTCCACACAATTACAATATTACAATGTGCACAGGTACGTGACTAACAAAAATAAATAAGGCTTAATACCTATTTGGAAGATCGTTCGGGTAAAATCTTTGGAGCCGTTTACGACAGGTGTTAACGACCAGAGGCGCTGCTAGTTGATGAACATAAGAAAAAACAAAGTACATTTTTACAGGCTCCCGTATATATGAATGTGGTTAAAACTTTATAATGTATTTTATAAACATGCTGTTAATGTGACACTTTAATCTATATAAGGTACCACATAGGTGTCAATATATTTTTTTTATATTGTATTCCAAGGTTCTATCTGGCAACACCATTAAGGAAACAACAAAGGAAGAAAGCGTAAATTATAAGCAAATGTTGCATAGGGTGTGCAACAACACAGCAGATATAAATGCAACAGCAAATAAAAAGAGACATGCCACGCTAGTGAGAGTGCAGAGAGAGAGAGAGCGTAAACAAACATGCCAATCCAATAGGAACATTGGTTAAAGTACAAGCAGAAAACTGTGGGCGAGTGAAGTTGGCGGCATAAAAGGAAGTGATTCAAACAAAGATGGCGCTATGTTGCGAATATTCTGTATAAAAATAAATTTGTTACAAAAGTAAAAAATAGCAAAAAAAACACTAAACGAACTCACGCAACGCAATAAAAACAACATATGTATATAAGATACGGCTAAAAACGTAGAGCGAGAGTTGCGACGAGTTAAGAAAAAGGACAAAACTTGGTGCTGTTCCATACATACATGTGTATATTTATGTAGATTAATAGAATATAAAAATTATTTTTGGCGACATCAATTTTCTATCTGAAGTACTTTCAAAAGACCTCATTACTAAATAGCTTCAGTTTATAAACGTATGCCAATTTCTCAAAGGGAATATTGCAAATCAAATAAAAAACATGAACCGAAACTTTAATATTTTTCACACGCACCTAAATATTACATTCCGAATGGTGATCAGCTCAACAAATTACATAGATTTACCTACAAAAACTATAAAGTCGGTTTGTCTATATATATGTGAAGCATCCGTCCGTGCGAACCCACCATAATGCGTTTCAATTTGATAATGGTTGTAATAAAATTGTTTCCCATATAAAAATATTAAAGCGGGAAACTAACTGGGTATTACATAGTAGACTACGAAACACCGTCTAGCCCCAGAATAGTTTACCTCTTCGTTCAGAATCTCTAAGTCGGAATACCAACCCCTTTTTAAGGGTAGCCCCAAACAAACCCAAATCACAATTTTTTATTTTTGTACTAAAAACTTTTTTATTATAATCAATATCAACTTGAAATGAACGACGAAGGCTTGTATATGTCCTAATCTTAACGTTTTCTCCATCGCCCGCTTTAATATTTTTATATGGGAAACAATTTTGAAAAATATTAAAGTTTTGGTTCTTGTTTTTAATTTTTTCGAAATATTACCTTTGAGAAATTGGCATACGTTTAGAAACTGACGCTATTTAGTAATGAGATTTTTTGAAAGTACTTCAGATTAAAAATTGATGTCGCCAAAAATCATTTTTATCTTACATATACAGGAGTCGGCGCTCGAAGTGTTTCAAACTTCACGCTGCTCTATCAATCAAACGCCTAATGACAGCGCGCTTTTGTATTGTCAAGCGTCACTCTGTTATGTTGTTTACAAGCCTACGGAAGCATATCGTTTAACGTCGCAGTAAAAAAAAATGTTACCGAAATGGAATTCAAACGCAACAGTGCTATTACTTTGTATTTGGCTTAAAAATCGCAACAAGCCACTGTTAATGAGCTATGTAATTTATGTGGGAACAAAATGTTTTTGTACCATTACACTTTACAATGATACTGGTAGCATCAAAAAACGCCATGGAGGTTGACATCCAAAAATAGCAACATCGGCGGAAATGGTTAGAAAAGTGAAGGCCAGAATTCAAATTCGTAATCCACGACAAAGCACAGTTCAATTGGCGAAAAAGCTTAATGTTTCTGCTCGTAGCATGGGGCACATATTAAAAAACTACAATTGAAGCCCTACAAAAATCAAAACACTGGAAGATTTAATACCTGCACAAGAGACTGTTTGTCTAGCAAGAGCAATGGTGTTAAAACACTTGATCGTTAGTGCAAATCAAACGACAATTTAGACCAGCAAATTGCTATGAGAATGCATCAACGTATTTTATAATATAACGTTCCCATCTTCATTTCTATGGATGCAATTTCTCCATATGGTCCATTCTGGAGGCCAAAGTATATAAGACTGTCAACGCCTTAAAGATAACAATTCGCCGAGAATGGGACAAAATACCATCGTACCACATTCGTGCAGCGTGTAAAGCCTTTCCGGACAAGATCGATGCTATTATCCGCGCTAAAGGTGGGTACATCGAACTATAACATATTTATTTTTTTTTTTTTAATTTTCAATGTTTTTAAGATATACTGAAGGTTTTAAATAAAATCTGTTAAAATTAAAGCATTTTTAATTGATAACACATCGTGTACTGACCCCTGTATATAAAAATTGCAATGAAAACTATGGCACTATTATCGTATTACGATAATACCAGTTTTTTTCCTTTGTATAACATATTACAAATGCCAAGGATAAAATTTATTTCAAACACTTTTAATAAAATTTTAAATTCGAACAAGTTAGCAGCTCTTTTACTTATTGAGAGAGTGCAAGAGAGCTCGCTTAAATCGACCGCGAGTGCATTGAGAGAATAACGTAGCGTAACAACAAAACATGACAAATAATAAAACAAAAAAAAGGAAACCAAAAGGAATGAATGTTCTCAACGTTGGCGGCGTCGCTGGTAGCGAAAAAAACTAAACGCTAACGCAGAAATGTGAATTATTTTCGCAGACAACAAAAACGGCGCGCACACATACATATGTATGTATGTATGTTCAAACAAATACAAGAAAACGCTTACAGGACACGGCGCAAAGAGATAGAGAGACGGATTATACATAGCATAGTCAAAATGGACCACCGCACGGCGTGTAGAAGTGGAAAATAACATTCAAACAATTTATTGTTTCTTAAATTACACTTAATAGTTTATTTTTTTTCTCATATTTCACTTACTGCCGGCGTCGGTTGCTGCTTTTAGACTCTGTCTCAGCACCTTTAAACAACTCACTGGATTGCACTGCTTTGTAGTTTTTTTTTTTGTCCTTTTGACTTTGTTGAATTTAAAACATTGTTTTTTGACACTTAGAAATTTAAAACAAAAAAATTGAGATTTGGAATTTTTGCACAAAAAATATTATTGATTTTTCGCTTTCACTACATTGATTGATTACATTTATAATTTTAAAACAGCGTTTTGTAAATAATACTTCTCATCACTTGTTAATAATAGCTTGCGGCGAAAAAAAAAATGAAAACAATTTATTCAGAGCGTTGCATTTGTATGCCATGATTAGTTTAGGTTTATCGAAGTTGACTTCGATTATTTTACTTTATCGAAGTAGCCTTTATTTGGCATTTTCGATTAACGATCACATTGATTACTTTGGGTTTATCGCCTTTTTTGGCATTTTCGATTAACGATCACATAGATTATTTTGGGTTTATCGCCTTTATTTGGCATTTTCGATTAACGAAGCTAATCTCTGTCTCGATTAATCGGTAGTACACGATTCCGTTACAATGTGACCTAATTTAGAAATCTCAGAAAATGTCAAATTTCTTTGGAAAATGCTGAAGAAAATACCAAAAATACAGAAACACCAAAAAATTGTCAAAAAGTAAATTTAGATAAAGGACCGTTTTCATGACTTGCCTATATCTTTATAGCTTATATTTTTCTCGCGATATCCTAGTTTTCAATGTCACGACTGTTATTAAGCATATAACCGTATTGCCGAGTTCGTCGAGCCAAAAAAAATTTATTAGAATTATACATGCCAACTCGATCGATCAAAAACCAAAGCAAAATGAAAATGAAAACATACAAAATTAAAATTTTGTATTAAAACCTTTTGTATGAACCTTACGTTCATTCTCATGACTTGCCTATATCTTTATAGCTTATATTGTTCACGCTATAGCCTAGTTTTCAATGTCACGACTGTTATTAAGCCTATAACCGGATTACCTAGTTCAGCGAGCCAATAAATTTATTACAAATTTATTTCAAAGATACCTACCAACTCGATCGATCAAAATTTTGGCAGCATGGAACGCAAACGTGCATATTTTATTCATGGATTGGAAGATATTTTTGCTGAAACAGCATCTAAACCAAGCCTAGATTATTTTTCTGAATACAACGACAATGAGTTTATCTACAGATTGTCGAAGGCTACCTTTTGCTTAATTTTGAATAAAATTCGCATTAAAATATAATGTAAACAGGTTAGTTTTGAAGTCAACATTTGATTTTGAACATTTAATGCATTAATCGAGCGCATACCCATTGCCAGTGGGCAAGAGCGTATCGACTACGATGTAGCATAAAATCTCAAAGTTTGCAATTTGTGTTTCATATGATGCTCGTACTATTATGTGTTTTGGTGCAAGTGATGTAATATGAATAATTAAGTAAATTATTTTCTAGGTGTTACTCAATTTCACCAAAAACGAAACTGCTACTTGCGCTCAGGTTCTATGCGAGAGGCAGCTTTTAAGTAACTATTGCTGATTTTTGCGGGGTAAGCATTTCCTCTGCAAATCGTGCAGTTAGAAGTTTCGCTTGCCACAGCAGCACTATCAAAGGAATATATTCATGTTCCAAGCGACATTAGAGAAGTAGCAAAACTATTTTCCAAGGTAAGTAACTCTACTTTATTTGTATCATTATACATATCAACATTCGTACCTCACTACTTTTTAATTTACAATCTCAGACTTTAAATTTACATGTCATGGGAGGAACTGACTTCAAATTGTAAAATGATAAATGAAAAAATAATAATGAAAATCAATATAAATAAATGACTTCATATAGGTGATTTATATTGAATTCGGCTTGTTTCTTTAGGATTTCAAGCTGCAATAACACGTTTTCCAACTTTAAGCACAATAGCTCCTGCTCATGTTTTTCTAGTGCGCGAGCGTCTTCGTTTTTGTAAAATTTTGTTTGAACTTCTTAAAGCTTAAATTTGTGCTCCTCAAGTCTGCGCTTATGACCCACTGGCATAGTTGCTTTCAATTGTTTAGATTTTGGTTATTGAAGCGCAATTGGTTTCCATGCAGACCAGTCCATTTCCCCATGAGTTTCATTAGCTTCCTGGAATTCATTATTTTTTTTTTCAATAATTATAATCATTAATTAAAAACTTTGGTTACTTACTTGTTGGAAGTCGGCGCTACTATCGGCATAGATCTCACCCATACCCTCTTCCAGGACGTCAACTGTTTTCCAATGCTATGTGTCTGCCTTTTCAGCTGCAAGTTCTTGTTTTGATTTGCGCTTCAAATCCTCGTACTTGACTCTCAACGACTTCCATTCGCGAAAAAAGCCTGTCGTTGATGCGAACATGTCGATTATCTTTTGCCATTGGTTTTCCTTCTCCTTGCAAGTGATGCAATTTTTTATTTTCTATTATCTCCATATGCTACTGGGGCGGCTTCACTGTCATCCATTTTTTTTTCTGCTAATTTATAATTTTATTTTTTTTATGTTTTTGCAAATGGGCTATATATGAAAAAATACTCGAATTTAAAAAATAACAGGCAAAAAAGTGACCGATTTTTGAACGATAACAGAAAAAGAATCGGAATATACTTCAGGGCTACTCAAAATGGATTTATTAAAATTGTGAAGTCGTGACATGCACTATTCAATATTATTCCGCCAATAGCATATCTTGCCAATTCATATTTTCTAATGTTTTTCTAAGTCATGAGAACTCCCTAAGAGTGATGGAGAGCCACACTTACATGAATGCAACAGATACATTATGCTTGGAAAGGAGAAACGTGTTTATCATTGGACACATAGTAATTCATATGATACAAAGAGCGTTTTAAGTGAGAAACATGGTATAAGTAGCAAAACTTTGCAATGTGCGCCCAGCATACTGATGAGAGCTTGTTGCTAAGTTCGAAACACATGTATATGCGGCTAAACATTTTCCTATGAAACAAACTATTTTTGTTATTGTTCATTATTTTCATTGACTAATAACATACATTTCTCAATGTAAAATGATCGTGAGCCAGCTAAATTTCATATATAAGTTTTCTTATTACTTAAATTGAAGCAATTATTTTTAAAATAAATATTGTTTTGAAATTGGTCAACTACATACAGAAAGTGAATCCAAATAATAATAACAGATATTGTACAAATTGTTTATTTATGTCAGTAAATATAGCGAGGAGTCTAACATTCCAGTCTACCTGGCTTCAAACCCTGCTCGATCAAAAATATCTTTGATTTTTTATTTAATTGTTGCTAATTATTTCTTGTGTAACAAAACTATCCACAACCTTCCGAGCAAAAACGGCAAATGTGAAGAGTGTTATAACTTCAGTGTTACCCATGTTAGAGTTTACTTTTCTTGTTTTCTATCAAATAATCCACATTTTTCGATATAAAATACAATTTTTCATATTTTTCTTCATTTTGTTTCCTCCAATGTATGAAATACCTAAAAAAAAACACTCACATGATTTCATTTAATATTTTTAGTTTTTACTAAGTTTAGCAACGATTTCTCTAGCATAAGTCGAACAACAACGAATTAAATTTTTTACCAACTGTACACATAAAATTAAAATTTATATGGGAATCACTCATTAACGATTATAAAAATAAATCAGGCCGTTTATCGCCAGTCGCGATAACTCGAATCTACCCGAAAATAACCGATAGGCATATGCGCAATAGGCATATTATAGCGCCATCTATATTTTTTTATATTAATTGCACTAAATTTAAATAAATCGTTAAAATTGTGGCATTCAAGTTGTTCATATTTATTCAAAAAGATAGAAATTTAGATAATTTGGAAGGAACGAAGTTTTTTAACGTGCTGTCTGTACTTAGTATCCCAGCAAAGATCGTTCATCTTGGTATGATGACGTAATAAACACATACAAAGCATCGTCAGAGTAGGAAAGAACCTCTCCGAACCCTTTGATACGAAGAGAGGTTTCAGGCAGGGTAATGCTTTTTCGTGCGACTTTTTTAATCTTTAATGGAGTACATCCTTCGCCAATGCCCATACGTAGAACGGTCGGGCACGAGCTTCCATAAGGAAGTGATGCTACTCACGTATGCTGATGACAGTGACATCATCAGCATAAAAGAACGGCGAGTTAGCAGGGCGTTCTCGGAAATTGAGAAACAGTCAAGTCTGATGGGACTAGCGGTGAACTAGGACAAGACGAAGTACTTGCTGTCAGAATCGCAAACCACATAGTCTTGGACGGTCTGTGAAAAAAAGAGAATTCAAATTTAGTGTTGTAGAAAACTTGTTTCTACCTGCGAACTGAGATAACGAGGAACAACAACGTCAGCTTGGCGATCAGACGAAAAATCACTCTTGCTATTTTGAGCGAGGAAAAAAATATCGAAGACGTGATTAAGCTGGTTCTGCTGTATAGCGAAGATGCGTGGACCCTGACAATATGGGATGCAGCGGTTTTGGGAGTGTTGGTATTATAGTTGCTAACGAGTTGTCATAGTATAGCGCATAAAATTTTATCGGTTGCACTGGGCTGGTCATATTAACCGAGTGAACAGCGAAGCTCCAGTACGGAAGGTTACCATGGAGAACATTAACTTATTTGGTGTACAACGTCCGAGAGGGTGACCGAATATGCGTTTGAAAGACTAAGTTTGGGTAACTTGGTATTGACAACAATTGGCAACAACACGCACTAGACTTAAGCGGCTGGTACGTGTGACCACGACCCTTAAACGATTGTAGCGTAGCATAAGTAAGTATCATTAAAAAATAGTAGTGGAAAGGATTTTCGAAAATGAATTCGTTAAAATGGATAGTTTTGCTTTTCAGGAGGATTTTGCTATTTACTTACATTGAGTAAAGTTTAATGTGAGTGAATTTATTTTGTTTAAGGCCAAGTGAATTAAAATCGCGAAGCCATCCATAAACGTTAAAAATTTAACATTTTAACGAAATCACTTTAGCAAAATCATTCTAAACGAGAAAAGCGAAACAGGCCTGATAAACGATTTTTCATTTAAAATATTTTTTTAATAACACTTTTAGTTTATTCAAACTAAAAAAAGCAAAAAATCTGAAACTTGGTACATAGATTAATTTGATACAATACATTGGATATTGAGAAGTTCGGTGGCATACTTTAATATTCTAACCTGTAAGATTTCATAATTATAATCTGCCCTATAGAGACAAGAGTGCACAAGTGTGCGTGGCATATCCGAGAAAGTATATATATTATTGACCCGCATTACAAATTGAGTCGATATAGCTGTGTCCGTCCGAAACTCGGATGTTTGAGCAATAAGATCTCGGGAGTCTATAAAAGATAGATCCTCCAAACTTGGATTTGCCTCATATGTACCCAGATCAAGCAGCGAGCGGATTGAAACGATCAAGAGTGTGCGAACTTTGTTCAAACAGTCATCGATGTCTACGAGGAGGCTCAAGCATAAATTGGCTGCATTTCTTGATGAATCTAGATGAATTTAGTCATCTACCAATTGTCGAACTGTTGAAATAGGGGAATTACTGGTTCCTCCAGCTATATGTGACTTAGTTTGTTGGAAAGGTGCATTTTTTCCCCAACTTACAGCAATAAAACTCATGACATTTGTTTCACTGGAAGCGGAGATATCGAGCATAAAGTGGCTGTGTGTTTGCGGCATTTTTTAAGCTTGGTAAAACTTTTACTGACCCGTTGAAATTGATGAACAAAGTTTATGGTGATGATTGTCACAGTATAAAAGGTTCATGGAAGGTCGAGAAAACATATAGGACGATGATCATCCAGAACATCCATCTGGAAAAATGCATTTGCCGATGAAGGAAAGAGCTATGTTGACGTAAATGTCATCCAATGACGTAAATGATGTAACTTCACTTCCAGTGGACAAATGTCATGAAATTTTTAACTGAAAGCTGGAAGAGAATGAAACTTTCCAACTTTCCAGAAAAGTTCTTATTCCAAAAGTTCCGTTCCAATATTCAAACAAATTTCAAAAATATGCATTTATAATGTACTAGCACAAAAAAAAATTTTCATAAACACATGTCAACAAATAAAAGCGTTAGCAAAATAGCTGGAATACATGTTAATAGACTATGTGTTAATGAAAAGTTGTTAAAACTCTTGAAAATTTTGTGAATTTTTTATCGTTTTAGTACATTATAAAAGCTTATTTATGCAAAATTTGTTCATACTTTTATTTTCTAAACAAAAACCGAACTTTTTATTTACAAAATTATCAGATAGCTGTAAATTTAAAACAATATTTAACGTATTGTGGATTTAAATGCATAGCTAAAAAAAAATTCTGCACATCAAAACAAAAATAATTCCAAACGCCAGATTTTCGCCATAAAACATGTACGTAGTTTATAGCAGTGCAAGATGCTGCCATTCACAGCACGAAGTGTTGCCAGTCAGTCGCCTTTTCAACACAATAATTTAGCGAGCTGGCAACGACACACAATCTCAGCAGAGCAGCAATCAACATTTGCCGCCGCCTCCCATTCATAAGTTTTTTTTTCGCTCCTCGATTCGTTAGTTCGTTCGGTGGCATATGTGTATAATCAATATGTTTTAGGTGTTTTTTTCTATACGTTGAAATTTTGAATGTCAAAAGTGTATGCAATAAAACAATAAATCCACAACAGCAACGGGTAAAAACTCTAAATCTATAATAGTCAAATTCAATAACAATAAGACTAAGGAAATGGAATTTTTTTTCTCATTGAACGGAACGCATACACATATGTGTGTATAAAGGCATAACTATGCAGCATACAAGTGTAAAAAGTCGTGTTGTCTCGTTTTAACCAATATGCGGCACACTAATAGGCACATATGTATAGAACAATAGTGTGCATAGGCACACTTGCAAGTGGTTGTGTGCTTTTTTTTTTCTTTTTGTTTATGTGGCATACGTGGAAAATTTTTCAGCGCCAGCTTTTCTTTTTTGTGTGCGGGGAAATTGTCAGCATTTTCATTGAAGTGTTTTAATCAAAATATTTTCTTTGATTCAGTCAGTTTCGTTTCGAATTTCCATTGTGCTAGTGCATTTTGTTCTTTTATCGGTGTATTTTACAAATCAATGCTAAAAGTAGTTCGCAGAGCTGCTTTCCACTCTTTTACAGTTCGTATATTTGTTTGCGTGTGTGTGTTAAATTACGCCGCTCACAATGTGTCAGCCATGTTGAGTATTGTAAAATTTGTACAGACCGACTTACTTTTGATAAGAACGAATACTCGAAGTGTTGCCAGCTCGTTTTTTTTTTTTGTTATATGCTGTCATTGACAATGTTAATGTGTTGACAATTGAAGCAAAATTTTATATTTTTTAATCATTTCAATATTAAAATCTAATTATTAAAGAAGTAAATCGGAACTTGTTTCTTATTTATCAAGTTAAAACTCAAAACAGGGAAGCGAAATGCGATGATTTTTTATTTTGTTAATGAAATATTCCAATTTGTTCAGCTAACAATTTGTCAACTATGCAGAAAAATATGCCCTTAACATTTGAGATTTTTTTATTATTTATTATTAATACATCAATAGCTGTTTCGTTCCTTTTACATTACTGCTTATGCATGTGTGTATCCATATCAATGTTCCGATGCATTGATGTACCAAAAATTGCAATGGAAAAAAATATATACCAGATAAATTATTCAAAATAGGAGCATTCGTACTGGAAAGTGCTCATCCAACAGCTTGGGCGACTTAAAACCTTGAAATACCTGATTGGGTTTGGGTATTGTTAATTTTTTAGCAAATTTCTTAAATATAAACCAATACAATGGAAAGACGAATTTTAGTGGTTAATTTTTTAATAAATCGTTAAAAATTATGATTGATAAGAAACCGTAAAAAAACGAAAGTAGTAACAAAATTGGGCATTTTAAATTTAGATTCTTAAACAAAATATATATGTATAAAACAAAATGTTAAACGCTTTTTATACTTGATTCTGTGGTATAACCAAATTTTTTTTTCTAATTTTATATGTGTAAATTAAACTACTGTGAAATACGTTCCAAAACTTTAAGTTGAGATTGTAAAAGCACTTTTTCTTTTAACACTACGTATAATTTTTGAGAAATTTTACAAAATTTTATTTTCAATATTTTATTTCAAAATTGTGGCAACGCGTAACAGTACATTTGGCATTTAAATTGACTTGTCATGCACCAACACTCACCAACATGAACATGCATATATATATTTATATATATGTGTGTGAACGTCACCATGTAGAGCAGTGCACAGCACCAACAACATTATCATTGTATTTTATAATTTCACCACACTCTGACCGGTTATTTCAACCGATCTGTAAAAGTCTACACTGCATAATACACAAATTAAAAAAAAAAAAGAAAAGCAAGTAATAACATTATTATACTGAGTGATTCCTTGGTCGCGACACAAAAGTGGCCATCGCCAGCAATAATTATTTTAAATTGTAAATCGAATTTTTGTTCGACCGTAGATTTTTCTTAATGCTGTGGCATGTGTAGTGTGTGTTGGTGGTGAAATTGTGTTAAACTGTTAAATTTTTTTTTTTTTCTTGTATAAAGTATGTATTAAACAAGAAAAAATATGTAACGAAACGAAATCTTTACAAGTATACATTTCAGGCAGCGGTATTTGACTTTTCACTTAATATGTACTTTTATACATATGTGTGTATATGTACGGCCAAATAATGAAAGAAAAGAGTGAAAAAGAGCTCAATTTGTTGTTATTTTTTTAAGAGACTGTGACGGCTTCAAATCATATAATTTTTTGTAGGACAAGGCGTTATTTTGTACATACATATGTATGTATGTACATATGTATATAACATACACTTTCCGAAATTAAGTAAAAACAGCTTGATTTTGTTACAGTATGTGATAAATTATTATCTTTAATACATGCAGTACTTAAACAAATATCATGTCAATATATTCTTCCGACATTATTAATGTGTTGGCATGTAATCCAAATGAGTTGGTTGTATAGCTGAAGAAATTGCTGTAAAAATACTAGATAATTAAACAAATTGAAATCATACATTTAGAATTTACACTTTAAAACTAATATTCGCTACAAATTATACTTTCTTTTTACAAATTTTATAAAAGAATCGGAATTCCATATTTTCTCGTTTTTTTTTTTCAATGTTTAAAAACTTCTAGGCTGTTTGCGAACAAAATACATTTAATTTCTCAATAGTTTATTAATTAGGAAGTCAAAATTGTTCATTACGATTCTGAATTGATTTATCTACACGTATTCCATTTCTTGTTTTTTTTTTTTTTTTTTTTTTGAATAGAAGTTAACACACACAACAGAAAGATTTATTTCGTATTCAATATTTCAATTCAACATTTCAAAATCGAGTGTTAATTATCAATCTATTAAACTTTTTTGGTTGTTAAAATTGGTTTGATTTTTTGTTTTGTAAATTGTAATTTCGAATTAGAAAATGTTTTTCAAGATGTTATAAAGCTTTTCAAAATATTTCCGTGTGAGCAAAATACCATAATAAGTAAATGGGGGAGCACGGTTAGTATTCTGAAGATAATAAATAAATTTTGCTTCAATAATTTGCAGTTAGCTTTATTTCGAATTGTAAAACTTTTGAATCACGCCAAAACTTTACAACAGTAGATAAAGAAGTTTTTGATAACTCAGAAAGAAATTCTTAAAGTTAATATTTTCCCCAGCACTTACAATGTGTGCTTAAAAGAAAAATTTGTTGTTTCATTAAAAAAAAAAGAAACTATTTTAATTTGATTTCGGGCAGTGTGTAAAAAAAAAAAAAGCAAGTGCAACGCCCCTAAAAATTATTTTTCTTGCTTTTGTTGTCTGTCAGTTGTATGCACTAAGAAATTATAGCGCATTGTTTTTGCTGTTAATAATAAATTTTTTTTATCATATTAAACTTTCGCTCTCTTTCTCTGCACCACAATGTTTTTTTTTTCAAGTCGTGTACAGTGTTGGTTGTTGTCGCAAAATCGCAGAGAGCAAAAAAAGTGATTAATAGATTTTTACTTTTTTCTCCAAATTTACTGTGCTTGAAAACAAAAGAAAAAAAAAACTTTTTTGCTAGCAGCAGAAACAAAAAAGTGAAAGACAAAACTCAAAGACTAAGAATAATAAAACGTAATAGTAAAATTAGGCGCAAAAAAAAAATTATAAAGACAACGTAAACATTAAAACACACATTTGTACACAAATATTCACACACACACACATATGTATATGTATGTAGTTATATACAAACAAGTACATATGTATGTAAGTACATACGTAAAGGCGCTTGCACTGGCTCCCTCACGCCGTAACATTAACGTTAAATTATTCTCATCTTATATTCAGTATTTCTCGGTGCCGTCGTCGTTGACATTATCATCATCATTGTGATTAATTTTATTGTTGTTGTAATAATACAATCACCAGAAAAAGTAACAACAAAATTAACTAAAGTGCGAAAAATTAAGAAGAAGAAAAAATAGAAGACAAGGAAAATTTAGAAGAAGCAGTAATAACCGCAGCAGCAACTACAAAAAAAAAACAACATCGACAAAAATGACGCAAATATTGCCTATACGTTTTCAAGAGCATTTACAGGTGAGTAATTTGTTTTGGTTTCTTTTTGCGTATTTATTTAATTAATTACTTTAGTTTAATTACCTTAAGTGTTTGATGTGCAACAAAGCCGAAATTTCATATGGAAACAGCCATTGCCAGTTACCATCTTACGTCATCTACCAACGTGCATACGTATCAAATTTTTGTTTTACTCTCGTTGGTTGATGCCGGTAAATGAGTAAACTTCAGTAGCGTGGTGTGGCCCATTACTTGCGAGGGTAGATCAATAAGTATACGCATTAAGAATTAAGACGCCTGTTTTTGAATATAATTTTTTTTTTATTTTCGATATTAATGTTTTAGGTCTACGTTTTTGCGATTTATTTAACCTCTCTAAAAACTGCGTTTTGTTACATTTTTCAAAATACACTTCTGTCTTTCATACACGGTTACTTATTGATCTACCCTCCGCACACTTTAGAGGTAGATCTAATACAAACGCAGCTTTTTTTTTTTCTTGAATCATAAATTTACTTAAAACTCCGAATGGTAATTTCGTTTAAATAGAGACTTTAAATTTGTTGGAAGACGCGTAAAAAGCAATTACAAAATTCCATTAAGTGGAACTGAAGACCAGTACATATAAATGTATTGTAATATTTATTATGTATTTAGTTAGCATAGCTTTCACTTTTGCATGCGTTTGAACCAATTTTCGAACACTTTTGCCTCTCAGTGGTGGTTACTTCCAAAATAAGCTGTTTAAAGGCTTCAACAGCTTATGAAGTTGTCGAAAACGTTGACCTCGTACTTTCTTATTGTTGTGTAGGAACAAAAGGAATTCATTGGGCGGCAAGTCAGGCGGATTATCCATAAATTCGATGTTTTGAATGCTCAACAACTCTTTTGTGTTAATCGATGTATAAGTGCTCGCATTACGGTGGATGATCGATCATCCATCTTCGTTGGTTGATCTATAATTTCTGCCAAGTTTGTAGCATTTCCAATTATTACATATGCAGGGAAGTTAATATAACACTTGTTGATGATAAGCTTTGCTTAATTGGTTTTTGGGTTTTGGGTTTTTCACTCTTCATACTTAGAGGGAACGAGTGATGAGTGGATATAATTTATATTTAATTTGCCACATAATTGCATTTGCAATTATATGGTGCAGCACTTGTTGATGACGAAGTTTATCTAATTAGTTTTTTGATTTTTATTTACATTTTCATTTGTAAATCGTATGCCAATTATAAAAATTGTCACCTAAGCAAATCTTCAATCAAAATGAGAAGACGTCGTAGACTTAAAGTCGGATTGTAGATTCTCCAGAACCTGCAAATTCTGCTCCCACTTTAGAGGTAGATCTAATACAAACGCAGCTTTTTTTTTTTCTTGAATCATAAATTTACTTAAAACTCCGAATGGTAATTTCGTTTAAATAGAGACTTTAAATTTGTTGGAAGACGCGTAAAAAGCAATTACAAAATTCCATTAAGTGGAACTGAAGACCAGTACATATAAATGTGAAAGGTAGAAGATGGAAAGACCAGTTAGTTGAAAAGAGCGTTTTCTTTCAAGAATTGAAAATTGTGGAATTCTACATTTTCACTCACAAATTCATCACTTGTCAAAAGGGAGAGGGCAGTCTTGGCCTTACTCGAAAGCTGTCTTTTAATAGAACTAATGCCAATTAGAAATTTTTGCCTCTTGTACGCACAAGTCAAGTTTTCAGTTTTGCTAAGATCTGGTTTGTGCAAGAGGGAGAGAGACAAAATATTGAAACATCAGCACCTATACATCATGCGCGTTCATTCCTTCATATTAACATCTAATATTAGGAAAATAACATTTTTAAGAAAATGCGGGCGCATTTTAAACAGTGGAAGCTTTGTTGTACGTTTCCTTCAATAAAACCGTTTTTTATTTTACTTTGTTATTGTCTCAATGTTTTTTACGCTGTACGTACTCATAGAGTAAAAGTGTATATGAATTTTGTGGATAGGTGGTAGACCTCATGAAGTATATATATTCTTGACCAGCATCAAAAATGTAGTCGATACGGAGATGTTCATATGAACGACGAGATCTCTGAGACTAAGATATAGAGCCATCAAACTTGCACATTTAGACTTCTTTTCCCCTCTTCTAAAGTATAAAATATAACATAGTAGCCCCAGTACAAACCTGCCCACATTTTCAGTTTTTTTTTATTGGTTCCTGTTTTTAAAAATAGTTATGCCTATGTATACGAATATATCCCCCATACAAATCTATGGTACTGTATATCTCGAAGTCTATTATTTTTTTGTTGTTATCTTGTTAGCTATTTTTTTAAATACCCTGATTATAATCAAACTAAATGTTATAAATTTAAACTAAACATTATCTAATGCTGGCTAAATACCTCGAGTTCGAATATCGCACTAAATAAGATTACAAGACCATTAAAATCTAGTGGCAATTTTCTTGATCCTTACCAGGGCAATTAATCATAAATTGTGGTCCAGTTGCTTACAATTAATTGAACAAAAATATAATATTGACATTATTTATTTGCTGCTACATCTCTTCCGTTTTTTAGTTAACAAAGTAAGTTGGAAAAAATTAATTTTCTTGAGAACAATGTAATAGTCATACTATATTTTTCTTTACATTAAATCGCTTCAAAAGTATAGACTGAATTATGTCTGTAGAGCATATGTAGTATATGCACATTAAGTTATATTTTTCTTTTTGCTGGAAGGCAACACTGAACCAACCGTGTAAATTTAAGTGGCTCTTTACTTATCAAATTTAAAGTGTAAATTTACGAGTTACGCGTAAATTATGCCCCCTTTAAATGTTGACAGTTCTTTCACGAGGCTCGTAATTTTACGAGTTTACATGATTTTCGAGGCAGTTATGCATTTTTACGAATACCGTTAATAGTCGAATATCTGTTGAACGATTGTACTCCAATTATTGATTGACTTTGTTATGACTGTGTGAAATTTATAGTTTTAATTTGCATTTATTTTCATTTACAGTAATGTTACAATACTTACATATGTCATTTGTATTTTAATACATTTCTTCTATTAACTGAAGTTATCTTTAAAATTAGCGCATTTAAGTTAGTTGAACGCAGTAAAAAGGAAGGAAAATAAACTTTTGAGTTGGTCACTTTGAAATGTTTGTGTCTTCACTCATGAATCATTTAGCTCTGCTATTGAGCAGACAATTTTCCAATATCGGTTACCAACTTAAATACCAGTATTGTTTGAGCTATATGTATGAATGAATGTTATTTTAGCTGGTAACTAATTTTTTTTTTTAAATTTGCTGCTTCTGTTTCGTTTTCAATTGTATTTATATATACATATATAGGTATATACATATTTTTTTTTTTTTTATCAAAAAGTATGAGTCACATAACGTGCAATGAGATTTTTGTTTCTATTTTTTACGTGAAATATACTTCAAACGTAAGCTTCTATCTATCATTCGTTGGCCTATGTGTGTAAGAATTTATGTATATGTATTTATTTATGTTTTTGGTTTTGTGGTTTTTACTACTTTTTCGTCTTTGTACAAGGTGTCGCAAAAGACATCATTCTATCGCGAGATGCGGTCATTTTTACATATAACCGGTGTCAATGTGCTTCAACTCTGGTGGCATTATATACAGCGTGTAGTACCTTTGGGCATCTTGTAAACATAGCCCTATATCACCAGTTTTCGATTATTCGGGATTAAGAATGTCAGTTTATGAGCCGTCGTTTGTGGGAAGTATGACTGATACGTTGTTTACTACTGTATCTCTAGTCATCTAAATAGACATATGGGATTTTATTTGCATTATTAAATCAATACAGGAACTTGATGGCAACTCAAAATTCTATAAAGTGTGTATCATATAGAATCCCCAGGTGTCATAACTTATGTTATCATTTGAATCGGTTCAGTGGATCAACATATATGCAAAGTTGAAAGACTCAAAATCATAGCCCTGAGTTGTGATGAGTCAAGATGAATTGTGATCCATTATGTTACCTGTTACACTTAAATTTAAGACTATCGTAATGAATGTAGGTATATGTATGTACATTCCTTCACATATACAATATTTTACAATTTTTTAACGACTCTATGTAGCGCAATAATTGATTTAAATTGCGCTGCGTTGCATTCTTTTACTTAAATTTAATTTAGTTTTGTTGCATTGCAAAATAAAATTCGATTTCTTATTTTATTTTTGCATACACATTGGCGTTTTTAGGTTTGTTTGGGCCCGTTTCAACAAATAGCGAAAAATTTTATTTTTCTTTCATCGATATTGGTCGTATAGTGGAGTTTAGCCTTTCACTTCTTTACATGTAACTCAACTATAAAAACAATCGGAAAATTATCAAGAAGAAGCCATCTTCAGATCGCCTAGCGTCTGCAATAAAAATTATGATATCTGATAGAAGCAGGTTGACAGACGAATCTAGTGCCCACTTTTACCTGGGTGTAGTCCCAGAAACAATTTTCCAAAGTTTTTTTATGATTAAGAAGCTGTAAAAACGTCTTTTGAATTGATTGAGAATGATGATCATGATCTGTCACATATAAAAAAAAAATGATTTCATTTATTTTTTTGAAGAATCAACATGACTATCTTGTATAACTTAAATCACAACATGTACTTTTAAAGAATTTAATTTGCTACTCATAACTTTACTCCAAGTAAATATATTATCGGATCACCTCAGTCCGAATATAGGGGGTTTAAAATACCCACCCTAAGCGGTAAACTAATTTTTTATTGGCACCTAGACAAGTCCAAGATCAGGATTGATTGTAAAATGTAACTGATCGTTCGTCATGTTGCTCCTTTTTATGCTATATATACATTGTTTATTCCAGGATATCAAAAAAGTTTCTCTACTTAATTGAAAGCTACTTCTCGCAAGGCTTGGGGCCCCCTTGTCTTAATTCTGGCTACACCTGAGGAAATGTTTAATCGCCATGGCGATTGTTTGCATGTCAATTTCATATATGGTTTCAAAATTATTGGCTGAAATTGTATGAAATGTAGTACTATTTGGTGACTTCAGCTCCAGATGCAATTTGCAACATACCTTGCACCCAGTTTATTCTGGAGGCATTTATCACACAATTTGCGCATATTAGAGATACCATTCCATGTCTATCTAGAGTATAATTAATTTAGGGCCAAAAGTTTTGTCGCTAAAGAAGTTAAATGTGGCAAATGCAATGCGGCTATTCGAAGGGTTAGCTCCAGAGCCATTGAAAATTGAAAATGGTTTCGCACTTACCACTTTTTAACTGTGTAAATGGAAACAGTATGTGACCGTCAGAATTTGTTTCTTATTGTGTACCCACATAATTCTATAATTTTCTAAAATAGTTTACTTTTTCAATGAAATCAATCAATCTTAGAATATAAAGTTATTACCATTTCGATCAACGAGATTCAACGCTATTCGGACTACACTAGTACTCGTAATCAGTGTACAAGAAACGTGGTGTATGTGTTTGCGATAAAGATAGTGAGAAGCGAAAACATGAGCACATCGACAAACATTACAAACTCAGTAACAAAACAACAATAAACGTGGGTAAAAGCCGGTCATAAATGTGTATACGTATATATAAAGAAGGAGGTCGACGATTGTGAGTGCATCGAAGCCATTGACAAAGCTTTTACATGTGAATGGTCCAGCATTCTTTCGTAACACTAGTATAAGATTCATAGATATTTCTACTTATTGACAAAGTTCATTGTCTCTTTCATCTTTTGTTGTTTCTTTTTTATTTTATTTTGCATTGAAGGCTAGAATGGGAACTAAAATTGAAACGAAGCGATATGATAATGATGGTTATGTTGGTTGCACAAGCCTTTCATACATACATATGTATTTATGTATACATTAGCGATTAACGCTTTTGCCACTGACACAAAGTTTTAGTTTCTTTCGCATATACTCACGATATACATGGCACCCATCGCTGATATACATACATATATACACCTTCACAACGAATATAAGTTTATTATACTCGTACGAACGAACGAATTTAAAGCTTGGTGGAAGTTACTCTGGGAAACTACCTTGCCTAATGCAAATTATTGCGTCACTATGGTTCTTGGGAAATAATCTACAAAATATGTTGTAGCTTATTTGAAACTGCTTGATAGTATTTTTTTCTTCTTTCGCTCTTTTTATATCCTGTGCCCATAGGGAAAAAGTGTATATTAAGTTTGTGCAAATGTATGTAACATGCAGTTGCGATGCGTGGCAGAACACATAAAGTATAAATACTCTTGATCAGCATGGGAAGGCGAGTCAAAATGATAATGACTGTTCGTCCGACCGTCTGTTTAAACGCAGTGATCTCGAACACTGTAAGAGATAGAAACAAATTTGGATATTTATACTCTCATTTTCCCCTCTTCAGATAACTAGTATTATAACTAGGGTAGCACCAATTTTTAAATTTTTTATATGAATTTTTGTTTTGTTAATTAAGCTGGAAACGAAAAATTCTATATATCTTACATACATCTTAATAAAATATACCGCATAGGTACAAGGGGAAGCCGCCACACATACTTACCCTCCATTTTTCAGTTTTTGTATGCAATTTTTATACCATTCACACATAGTGTGAAATGGTATTATCAGTTTGTCTGAAAGTTTGTAACGCATTAGAGGAGGCATCGTAGACCCCATAAAGTATATATATTCTTGATCAGCGCGACGAGACGAGTCGATCTAGCCATGTCCGTCTATCTGTCTGTCCGTCTGTATGTTGTTGCGCATTTTTTGGGGACCAATTTTAATTATATCCAGTTGAAATTTTGCACATACACTTCTTTTTATTGCAGTTTAATAGAGTGTCAAGATACAAATATGTACAGATATGAATAAAAAATATGTATGAAAAACTTTTTTATTGTAGTCAATATCAACTTAATAATTGATATGGTAACTTCTAGTGGTCGGATGGTTGACTTATACATTAATGGGTGGGACCCGCCCAATATTTGGCGTAGCCCCCATACAAAGCTACTGCCCACTTTTGACTTTTTGTATGTAAACTTCTTTATTAAAGTCAATATTGGGTTGAAATGCGATGTGGTGGCTTTTTATGGTTAGCCGCTTTGCATACATAGACTAACGGTTGTGGACCGCCCACTTTTTTAGGGTAGCCCCCATACAAACCTACTGCCCACTTTTGACTTTTTGTATGAAAACTTCTTTATTAAAGTCAATATTGGGTTGAAATGCGATATGGTGTCATTTTATAGACAGTCGCTTAACGTATATAGAAATTGGGCGTGGCCCGCCCTCTTTTTGGGGTAACCCCCATAAAACCCACCGTGCAATTTTGTGTTTTTTTATGAAAAAATTCTTCATTTAAATCAATATTAGCTTGAAATTTGATTTGATGGATCTTAGTGGATAACCACTTCATATACATATGCAAATGGGCGTGTCCCGCCCACTTTTTGAGGTAATCCCATATAAACCCACAGCTCACTTTTATGCATTTGTATGGAAAACGTCAATATCAACATCTACTAGTGGGCATGCACCGCCCACTTTTTAGGGTAGACCCAATTTAAACCCCCACTTTTATGTTTTACAATACTATTTAAAATTTCGTGTGAATGGTATTAGAGCTTTGGTTCAATCGAAGTTAAGATTTTTTTTTGTTTTTATTCGTTAAGCTAGAAATACTAAAATTCGCGTATCTTACGACAATCCTTAAAAAATATTTCATATAGGCCCAGTTCGGGCCCACTTTAAGGGGAAGTCCTATGCAAACTTGTCCCCTATTTTTTAGTTTTTATATGCACTTTTTTTTTTTTATTGTTTATCGATTCTAATAAAATATATTGCAGCGTGAACAAATCGGACCATTAAAGAATGTAATCTATGGTTCATATAAGGTGCTTGAAACAAGGTACAGAATATCTCAAAGTCGAACATACTCGATTGCAGCGTTCTGGCTTTTTTTATTGAACTAGACGTGCAAAATGTAGAGTATTTTATGTCAATCCTAATAAAATATCTCACAAAAGTCTAGATACGACCATAAGGGTTGCAAACATCCTCACCAACTTTTGCATTTATAATATTAGTACGATTAGTATACTAGTATTATCACCTACAGTTGTCTTACCCAATGCGCAAAGTCTCATCATTGCTGTTACTGTGTGTGTTGAAACTTTATCATAGATTTAAATAAATTAAAACTACGCTTTACTGCACAGCAACTAAAGAAAAAAAAAAAACTAACAAAACAACATAAAAAGTAGCATTATTTACACTGGCGTTCACTGTAATTGTTGCTAATGTCGCTTCGTACAAGTGCGTAACATGTTTATGCTTTGTACTAGATACAACACACACACAAACATGTATGTATGTATGGATATGTAGTCATGCCGCATCAAAGAATACACATTAAATTTCATTATGTATTGTTCTTGTGCTGTGCGCATATTTGAAGTTGCTTTCTCTTTTATGCCCTTGACACAAACGACAAAAAAGTATCATGAATGTTTGTAACACTTCTTGTATTGAATAAGTTTAGCCCCATTGGAAGCCATATCTATAATAACTAGAGTTCTCCCAGTGATCGAAATTCGACCTTTTGTCTTAAAACTTCCTATTAACAAAAATATGAAAAATATAGGATTTTCACGGAAAATTCTTTCGCCTCTAAATCAACGTTGTCCAGTTACAGCTCCATTCGACCGTACGCATGCCGAAGTCCGATGCTTGATGCTAAATTTCTCTTTTTCATTATGTGCGGCGCCAAACCAAAACAATTCATTTTCAACTGTTGCTTATTCCTATGCCATCGCTCACTTTGATTTTTTTGTTGTTGTTTTTTTTTTTTAGCAAATTGAGAGACCTGAGAGAGAGTCTTTGTGATTGGCCGGGGTCGTTACCTGGTTTGACCTACCAGACGCAATAGAAGAAGAAAATTACATTCGTCTCTGCTCCTCTTCTCATTCTTCCCAACAGAAAATTAAACGAATATGATATGTTTAAAAGGGCTAAAACGGGTGTGAATATTTTTCACTTGCTTATTTACATAAATATAGATTTGTCAAATTTTGAGCCAAAAATTTTGAGCCAAATCGGCCCAGCCGTTCTCCTGTCTATAACGGACATACAAATATACATATACATAGATACATACTTTCATTTTTATATATCGAGTATAAAACAGAACTTAATTTTTTCTGTCGCTTTAAGCGCGATATCTCCGCTTTCAGTGAACCATGTCATAAGCTTAGACAGAAAATAAAAAAATGCATGAATGTTTCGAACGCATTAGGTTACATATGTGTAAGAGCCGTCACTAGAGTGTGTTTTTTTTTTTAAAGTTTTTTATTCGGTGAGATTCACCTTGTAAATATGCATATATATATACATGCATGTACCAATTGTGCGAATTCTCAATATTTCCCACTTTCTAATGAATTTCAAGATGAGCCAGATAGGGTAATAATTAAGAAAATTGTCTTCCATTTAACTGAGCGATCTTGGAACGAAAGTTACATTACTTTTCCTACACGGATTTCTTTGTAAAGCTAGTTTATCTATACAGATAAATAAAATTGGAGTGTCTATTTGTAATATCAAAATAACCGCTTTTTACTAAATGCATATGGATGTATACACGGTACATATACCAAAATAAATTTTTTTACAATTTTTGTCTGTCTGTTGGTTTGGGCTAATCTCTGAAACGGCTGGATCGATTTTGACGGGACTTTCACTGGCAGATAGCTGATGTAATAAGGAGTAACTTAGGCTACTTTTATTTTAGAAATTTCATTTTTTATTTTTATTAATACAAAGCTATATATATAAAAAAATCTATAAATACATATGTGTATATTCTACCATGCGCGTTTGCTACTGACTAAGCTGCATTCTTTCTCTCTCTCTCTCTCTCTCTCTCTCTCTCTCTCTCTCTCTCTCTCTCTTCTTTGGCGTTGCCGGCATCAAACATAAAAACAACAACAGCTACAACAACAGCAGCCACAAGTACAACAACAAGAACGTATATGACGATGATAGAGTACAACAACAACAAAAAGATCATATTACGATAGAGTAGTCTGGACGTACGAACCATAGCACAAAGAGGAGACAAAGGATAGGGGAACTATATAGAAACGCGTTTTATCTCTGTCTCTCGCAGCATACATTTAAAGTTGTCATTTTTTCGTTATACTTTTTGTTTCAAAAAATCCAATTTACACCGTGCCAAACACGTCTCCCACCAACGACTTAATATAACAAAGGCTCAGAACGTGCGAGCGGGCTATTGCTAACGGTTGTGTCTCAACGACTTGGTTTAAAAATTGATTTCCAGCGCTTATATCATACTTTTTTAAAGGGTGGTGGTAGGCGAAGAGGTGGAAGGGGACAATGTGCCACAGCGAGGCGTGGCAGGGTACGGCTAGTATTTTAATAAAATGTGTATGATCAGCACAGGTTTCTCAATTCGTCTGCTTCCTTGTGAGGTCTGACCAATGAAACGGAAAACTGACTGTATTCTGGCCAGAAGCGAAAAATGATTTTCTTCAAGCAGTGTGTAGCGAACGCCTCAAGCTGATGTGAGTGTAATACATCATTATACTTGTAGAATTGACGTTTTTAGTCTTTATTACATTTTGTAGACTAAATGATATCCAAATTTTGATTCCGAGTCCAAAGTGATAATAATAATGCATAAAAAGATTCGCACTCTTACGACTCCAAACTGTCATAGGTTTTTGAAGTCGCTGGTTTACTATTCTTCATATTAGTGAAAATACTAGTTTTAGTATGTAATTTATATCTGAGTTCGTTTTTTCTTAACCATATGTTAATTGTAATTGACATACATATATAAATAAAATCTAACTCAATATTACATACATATACATACACACATATGCATATATATAGATATATATACAGGGGTCGGCCCTCGAAGTGTTACCAACTTCACGCTGCTGTAGCAATTAAACGGCTAATGACAGCGCTGTCTTGTTCTGTCAAGCGTCAGTCTGTTATGTTGTTTGCAAGCCTACGAAAGCATATTGTTTTCAACCGCATTTAAAAAAAAGTTATCGAAATGGAATTCAAACGCAACAGTGTTATTGCTTTGTTTCTGGTTGAAAAATCGCAACCAGGCACTGTTAATGAGCTACGTCATTTGCGTGTAAACAAACTGTATGTGTATTGGTCCATTACACGTTACAATGGTACGGGTAGCATCAAAATCACCGCCATGAAGGTGGACATGCAAACACAGCAACATAGGCAGAAATGGTTAGAAAGGTGAAGGCAAGAATTCAACGTAACAAAGTTCAGTTAAATTGGCGAAGAAACTCAAATGTGTAGCATGAGGCACATATTAAAAATGAACTACGATTGGAACCCTACAAAATGTAAAAAGTGCAAGGTTCAACAACTACACAAACGGCAGTTCGCCTAGCAAGAGCAAAGGTGTTAAAACACCTGCACTTTAGTGGCCAGCTTGGAAATGTGGTCTTTCTGATGAAAAAATTATTACGGTTCAGCAATATGTAAACAACAAAACGTGTATGGTTAAAGTGCAAATCAAAACACAATTTAGACCAGCGAATTACTCTTCGAAAGCAAACGCCTGCATCAGTAATTAATTGGGCCGTGGTAATTGCCATAAGACGCTCACCACTCGTTTTGAACAGGGCGTATGGTAAATCGGTAAATTCGGTAGATACCATTGGATGTTTCAACAAGACTATCCCATAAAGTCAGAGAAACCCAACGTTCTTTACAAGATAACTTTCCCTGCTTCATTTCTAGACAACAATGGTCACCATATTTCCCAGACTTAAACCGAATGGATTTTTTCCTATGGTCCATTCTGGAGGCCAAAGTATCAACTACAAAATATGAGACGGTCAGCGCATTAAAGATTGCTCTTCGCGCCGAGAATAGGACATAATAACATTGTACCACATTCGTGCAGTGTGTGAAGCCTTCCCAGACCAAGTCGATGCTATTATCAGCACTAAAAGTGGCTACATCAAACAATAACATATTTTTCTTAAAATTTATGTTTTTTCGATATACTGAAGGCACACTTCGAGTGCCGACCCCTGTATATACACACATAAATATATACACACATGCATATAGTATATACAAACATATATACACACACATATATGTATATATATATATATATA
This sequence comes from Leucophenga montana, assembly GCA_035044765.1. Classification (NCBI taxonomy): domain Eukaryota; kingdom Metazoa; phylum Arthropoda; class Insecta; order Diptera; family Drosophilidae; genus Leucophenga; species Leucophenga montana. The sequence goes on from JAWNNQ010001548.1 coordinate 163,004, forward strand.
TATATATATATATATATATATATATATATATATATATATATAAATATACACACACACCGAAGCAACTAAACTTACTGTGTTTATAAGCTGAGAATGGCAAGAGAATTTGGACGCTAGTGAGAGACAACTCTCATATTTGCTTCATGCACTGATTGACAATTGCGACGCCACCCCCACCTTCGTTTTGTTTTGAACTCTCTCTCTCTCTCTCTCTCGTTGTTCATTTCCTCTTCAGCTTTTCTACTTTTTGTTGCTGCCTTTGACATTTCTGATATTACCATTATTCGCCCTATACACTATTGTTGACAAATTTGTGTATTACTCGTCACATCAATGAAATAAAATTATGTAATTTCAAGACATAACTCGTTACACACAGCAGATAGACAATTGCAGCAGGAACTTTAGTGAGTTAATCTCTTCCTTTCATCTAATCCTACCACCAAGCAGCGGTTAATATGTACTTCAATGGGTGGGGGGGTGGTGTTGGTGATGTGTGGTTGGGGGGAATTAGGCGCGTCTAAAGTCTGGTTAGTTGACTAGATAAAAAAAATATTTTTAGTTTTTTATTTCTGTTCTTTATTATTTTTTTATCTTCTCTATTAGGTCTGATCCTGTTCTCACTACTTTCGGGAAGATTTTACGAAAGTGAACTCGATAAACTGGTAAATATTTCACGAAAAGGACGATTTCACGATTTAAAATTACTTGACATAGATCAAGTGTCATTCATATTACTCAATGCTAGTGCATTAATATCACAAAATCATCGCAACATCTTCCCGAATGTGAGAACTGGAACAGACCGATATTCTTTTAAATACAGTTAGTTAGCCCGTAGATTCACTTGGCAAATGATGCCAGAAAATCGTGCTTTTGTAGGTTCTCAATTTCTACATTCACTGCATCCATTATGAAAATAACCGGTAATCACAAGGCGAATATGGTGCTTACGGAAATTCTTCCATGCCAGAGACCGGAATAAAGTTAATTGTTATTTCAGCAGTGTGAGCTGGTGCATTATCGTTATGTAAAAAAGGCATTAAACAGTCATTTAATTCGAGTTCCTCAGCAATAATTTCTACGACATCCGCGATGCTAGTCCTCATTGAAATTTTGTATTGGCTTCAATTGACGGCGAAACCCTTCAAGAATGGTATAACGAATTACTTGCTGTTTTGATGGTGGCATTTATTCTGACCATACATCTGCATTTTACATTTTCGCGTAGTAGATCCTTATTATATACATTAAGGATAACAAAATTTCAATGCTGTTTACATTATATTTTATGGTTAAACTTAAAAGGCTTGGTCTCGTTATCTTTTTCATACATACGAGTATTGTACGCTCTTTTGACGCCCTAAATTTTAGTTTGATTATACACAAATATCTATGTATTGATTATACATAAATATGTATGTATGGATAAACATACTTGCATTTTGGATGGTAAAGAAAGGGCGTGTTAGTAAACTCTTGCTGATAAGAATTATCAACAGATATTTTAATTGCCGCATTTTGGTTTCTGAACATTTTAAGTATTATAGAAATATCAAAAAGCAGCTTGCATTTTTCATATACGGATATGTATGTAAGTAAGCGCATACTTCGATAACTCGATTCATGTATGCAGTTCATTTAAAATATTAAAATTGAATGATTTAATATATTATTTTGTTCTTACACAAAACGAATGTTGTGCGAAATTTTTTTATGTTAAAGATTTAAAATATGCATGGGAAAAGTAATAAATATATAAGAGAAAACAGTAACTTTGCTAAATCCGAAGCTCATACACTCTTCACACTAGATACTATAAATTGTACTCGTAGCGCTTCAATTCTTTTTAAAACTTAATTTATTATGAGGTCAATAATTTAATGAAATATAAAACTGATCTATAGAATTACAAAGATTGTGTGAATGAATGACACAAACATTTGTACTAAACTTAAATGTTTCGATACAAGAATCTAAACTAACTTAAAGTCTCAGGGAGGTATTTCAAAAACTGGGACTTGTTTTGCATACATACATATGTATGTATGTATGAACGCAATTTCTAGAAATTACAAACTTTTCAACAAACTTTTAATACAGTATGAAGGGTATTAAAAATAATTACTGATGAAAATATATTTTATCTTGCATATGAGTAATTATTTCGGTCTATCTTGTTTTTATTATTTTTTCTCTTGTTGCTATTCAAAAATATCTCTTCTATGACATTTTTTGTTATGTTGCTTATCGCAGTCGTATTTTTTGTTGTCACTGTCTACAGTGAATACAGTGAAGTCATGTTAAAAGCGAACATTCATATGTATGTATATAATGTATTGAAACCTGCACAATTAGAAAAATTGTATACGTGAGTTGCCTTTTATAACGGGTGATTAATAATAATAATAAAAAAAAAAAAAAAACAGTAATATACCATGTCAGGGCTGTAAGGCGAGTGACTAATCAATTCGATGTTTTTGAGTGCTCACAAACTCTATTATGTGAACCGATGTGTGAGAGCTGGCATTGTCGTGGTGGAGGATGATACATCTTCGGCGGTTGGTTTTTTCTTAATTCTCCGAAAACGGTATGTCATATGATGGTATCATTTCAACCAACCACATCATCGATGTTCACTGGGCCAACAGCTGTATTTGGATGGCCTTCTTTAAATTCGACTTTAAGCAAACGGTGACCGGTGTAAATCAACATGTGCCATTCATAAACAGTAGTTTTTAATGACGCCTCATCGCCAAAAGTTGAAGTAGGTTGGTTGATACACTCTTGTCACGATAATCTAATCCACATCGAAAGTTGTAATAAATCATCGCACGCAACTTCCATGGCTTAATTAAATTTTTTGGCCTTGATAAATTTTTCAAGTCCCTACAAACGACACAAATTGTGCTCATACATCAAAACGTCTGCGTATGTTTATGCTAAAATATGTCAAACTTTCCAATGGAAATGTTAGCTGATACCTAACAACACAACGACGCACAATAACAAGACAACCCTCGTACAAGATATTGTTTTTAATTCTCAAATAAGTAAAAGAACTCAAGGTTGAAGAGGTAATGCAGTCGATATTTTTTTATGTGGCTTTGTCCTGTACGGCACTGAAGACAATTATATGATCATTTATTTTTGTACCATGTCGTAGTTGATATTAATACATATGTAGTTGTTTTTCCTCACTCTTGATTTTATTTTAAACAAAATAAACCTTGAACTTTTAGATTTTTATAGAGTATTTTCTTTGTGTTATTTTGAAATGCATATAGCATGTTCTCTTCTCTTGTATTGATATACATATTGAAATTAACTACAAAAAGTCTCAGACTCACCATTTTTTATCTTCGTCTCAAACTTAATATAAGTTCAGTATTAAAAACAGTTTTTCAGTTCATAAATCAAAGTAAGAAAGTATAAGATATGTTCTAATGTATATATTTATATATATAATGTTCAAATTTATACGCATTGTTATATATTTTCTTTTGCGTTCTTTTATTTTACAGCTCACAAATGTCGGCATTAACGCCAATTCATTTTCGTTCAGCACGCTTACCATGGAATCGGATAAGTTCATTTGCGTGCGTGAAAAGGTCAACGACACCGCCCAAGTTGTCATTATTGATATGAATGATTCGAGCAATCCCACAAGGCGTCCAATTTCTGCGGACTCGGCCATTATGAATCCAGCAAGCAAGGTTATTGCGCTTAAAGGTAAGCATTATAATATGAACATACCAACCATCGACCGGTCAAAACAAACTTTACCATACTTATTAAATAACATATACATATTCTTTTCGTTTCAACTTATTTCAGCGCAAAAGACTTTGCAGATCTTTAACATCGAGATGAAGTCGAAAATGAAGGCACACACTATGACCGAGGACGTGGTATTCTGGAAATGGATATCATTAAATACGCTAGCACTTGTTACCGAAACTTCGGTCTATCATTGGTCCATGGAGGGCGATTCGACGCCACAGAAAATGTTCGATAGACATTCCTCGCTAAGCGGTTGTCAGATTATTAATTACCGCTGTAATGCATCGCAGCAATGGCTGTTGCTCGTAGGTATCTCTGCGCTGCCCAGTCGCGTCGCAGGCGCCATGCAATTGTACTCCGTTGAACGCAAAGTATCGCAAGCGATTGAGGGTCATGCTGCATCATTTGCCACCTTTAAGATGGAGGGCAACAAGGAACCGTCGACATTGTTCTGCTTTGCCGTTCGCAGCGCCAACGGTGGCAAATTGCACATTATTGAAGTCGGCGCTGCGCCAGCTGGTAATCAACCATTCCCGAAGAAGTCTGTCGATGTATTCTTTCCACCGGAGGCTCAAAGCGATTTTCCCGTTGCAATGCAAGTTTCCTCAAAGTACGATACTATATATTTGATAACCAAATATGGCTACATTCATCTGTATGATATGGAAACGGCGACATGCATCTACATGAATCGTATATCAGCCGATACGATCTTTGTGACAGCACCGCATGAAGCTAGCGGCGGCATCATTGGCGTTAATCGCAAGGGGCAAGTACTATCGGTGACCGTCGATGAGGAGCAAATCATACCGTACATTAATACAGTGCTGCAGAATCCTGATCTGGCGCTACGCATGGCTGTGCGTAACAATCTCTCTGGTGCCGAAGAGCTTTTCGTGCGAAAATTCAACAAGCTCTTTACTGCCGGTCAGTACGCGGAAGCCGCAAAAGTTGCCGCCCTCGCACCAAAGGGTATACTTCGCACACCGCAGACCATACAACGTTTTCAGCAGGTACAAACACCGGCTGGTTCGACTACGCCGCCATTGTTGCAATACTTTGGCATACTGCTAGATCAAGGCAAGCTGAACAAGTACGAATCGCTGGAGCTTTGCCGTCCGGTGCTAGTGCAAGGCAAGAAACAATTGTGTGAGAAATGGCTTAAGGAGGAGAAGCTTGAGTGCAGTGAAGAGCTCGGAGATTTGACAAAGGCATCTGATCTGACACTTGCGTTGTCGATCTACTTACGCGCCAATGTACCAAACAAAGTTATTCAATGCTTTGCCGAGACAGGTCAATTCCAGAAGATTGTACTGTATGCCAAGAAAGTGAATTATACGCCCGACTATATCTTTTTATTGCGTTCCGTAATGCGCACTAATCCAGAGCAAGGCGCTGGCTTTGCTTCGATGCTAGTGGCCGAGGAAGAACCGTTGGCGGACATTAATCAGATCGTAGACATCTTCATGGAGCATTCTATGGTGCAGCAATGTACTGCCTTTTTACTAGATGCCCTTAAGCACAATCGCCCCAATGAGGGCGCACTGCAGACACGTTTACTAGAAATGAATTTGTTGTCAGCACCACAGGTTGCGGATGCTATACTTGGTAATGCCATGTTCACGCATTATGATCGTGCGCACATTGCCCAGCTTTGCGAGAAGGCTGGTTTGCTGCAACGCGCATTAGAGCATTACACTGATCTGTATGATATCAAGCGCGCTGTAGTACACACGCATCTGCTCAATGCGGACTGGTTGGTCAGCTTCTTTGGCACATTGTCCGTTGAAGATTCACTGGAATGTCTGAAGGCCATGATGACCGCTAATATGCGTCAAAATTTACAGATTTGTGTGCAAATTGCTACTAAGTATCACGAACAATTGACTACAAAGGCACTGATTGATCTTTTCGAGGGCTTCAAATCTTACGATGGTCTCTTTTACTTCCTCAGCTCGATAGTAAACTTCTCGCAGGATCCGGAGGTTCACTTTAAGTACATTCAGGCTGCATGCAAAACTACACAGATCAAGGAGGTTGAGCGTATTTGTCGCGAGTCCAACTGTTACAATCCGGAACGCGTTAAGAATTTCCTCAAAGAGGCAAAGCTCACCGATCAGCTACCACTAATTATCGTTTGCGATCGCTTTGATTTCGTGCACGATCTGGTGCTGTATCTGTACCGCAATAACCTGCAAAAATATATTGAGATTTACGTGCAGAAGGTTAACCCATCGCGTTTACCTGTCGTTGTAGGTGGTCTGCTGGACGTTGATTGTTCGGAGGATATAATTAAGAATCTAATTCTGGTCGTGAAGGGTCAGTTCTCCACTGATGAGCTTGTAGAAGAAGTCGAAAAGCGAAACCGACTGAAACTTTTGCTACCATGGCTGGAATCGCGAGTACATGAGGGATGCGTGGAACCGGCAACACATAATGCGCTTGCAAAGATATATATCGACTCGAATAACAATCCAGAACGTTTTCTTAAGGAGAATCAGTACTACGACAGCCGGGTAGTAGGTCGGTACTGTGAAAAGCGAGATCCTCATCTAGCTTGTGTCGCTTACGAGCGTGGTCAGTGTGATCGTGAGCTGATTGCCGTATGTAACGAGAATTCGCTGTTCAAGAGCGAGGCGCGTTATCTGGTGCGTCGTCGCGATGCGGATCTATGGGCTGAAGTTCTTTCTGAGTCGAATCCCTACAAGCGCCAGCTTATCGATCAGGTCGTACAGACCGCGCTTTCCGAAACACAGGATCCTGACGATATTTCTGTGACTGTTAAAGCTTTCATGACCGCCGATTTACCAAACGAACTGATTGAATTGCTTGAAAAGATCATTCTTGACTCGTCAGTTTTCTCTGATCATCGTAACTTACAGAATCTACTCATTCTGACCGCAATCAAGGCCGATCGCACACGCGTCATGGACTATATCAATCGATTGGATAACTACGATGCACCTGATATTGCGAACATCGCTATTTCGAATCAGCTGTATGAGGAAGCATTTGCCATCTTCAAGAAATTTGATGTGAACACATCCGCCATCCAGGTGCTCATCGAGCAGGTCAATAATCTGGAGCGCGCCTACGAATTTGCCGAGCGCTGCAATGAGCCTGCCGTCTGGTCACAGTTGGCCAAGGCGCAACTGCAGCAGGGCCTGGTGAAGGAAGCAATCGACTCGTACATCAAAGCGGACGATCCGAGCGCCTATATGGACGTCGTCGATGTCGCCTCTAAGGCTGACTCGTGGGACGACCTAGTGCGCTATCTGCAGATGGCGCGCAAGAAGGCGCGCGAATCGTACATTGAGAGCGAGTTGATCTATGCGTATGCGCGCACCGGACGTCTGGCCGATTTAGAGGAGTTCATCTCGGGACCAAATCACGCCGATATACAGAAAATTGGCGATCGCTGTTTCAGCGACGGCATGTATGATGCTGCTAAGCTGCTGTACAACAATGTCAGCAACTTTGCACGTCTCGCTATCACATTGGTCTACTTGAAGGAGTTCCAAGGCGCTGTAGACTCGGCGCGCAAAGCAAACTCGACACGCACCTGGAAGGAGGTGTGCTTCGCTTGCGTCGATGCTGAAGAGTTCCGTCTGGCACAGATGTGCGGTCTTCATATTGTGGTACACGCTGACGAACTGGAAGATTTGATCAACTACTATCAGAATCGGGGGTACTTTGATGAATTGATTGCGTTGCTCGAATCGGCTCTCGGTCTAGAGCGTGCACATATGGGCATGTTCACCGAATTAGCCATACTCTATTCGAAATTTAAACCCTCAAAAATGCGTGAACATCTGGAGCTCTTCTGGTCGCGCGTTAATATACCAAAGGTACTACGTGCCGCTGAATCAGCACATCTGTGGTCTGAATTGGTATTTCTCTACGACAAATACGAAGAGTACGATAATGCTGTGCTCGCCATGATGGCACACCCAACAGAGGCATGGCGCGAAGGTCACTTTAAAGATATTATCACAAAGGTCGCAAACATCGAACTGTACTACAAGGCGATACAATTCTACCTAGATTTCAAGCCTCTGCTGTTGAACGATATGCTACTTGTATTGGCGCCTCGTATGGATCACACGCGTGCGGTGAGTTTCTTCACAAAAACCGGCCACCTGCCACTGGTCAAACCGTATCTGCGCTCTGTGCAATCGTTGAACAACAAAGCAATCAACGAGGCTTTAAACGGGTTGCTCATCGACGAAGAGGACTACCAAGGTCTGCGCAATTCGATCGATGGATTCGACAATTTCGATACCATTGCATTAGCACAGAAACTCGAAAAACACGAACTGACCGAATTCCGACGAATTGCAGCCTACTTGTATAAGGGTAAGCACAACGTCAACGTCGAATGATTCCAAGTTAATAAACGTATCTCTAATTACTAATTGCAGGTAATAATCGTTGGAAGCAGAGCGTTGAGTTGTGCAAAAAGGACAAGCTCTACAAAGACGCCATGGAATACGCTGCAGAATCGGGAAAACAAGAAATTGCCGAAGAGCTATTAGGCTGGTTCCTTGAACGAAATGCACACGATTGTTTTGCAGCATGTCTTTACCAAGTAAGTCGCTGCCATGGAATGCCGGAAGGAGATTTTCTTATCTTATACTTTCTGATTATAGTGCTACGATTTACTACGACCCGATGTTATACTCGAATTGGCATGGAAACACAACATAATGGACTTTGCTATGCCATACTTGATACAAGTGCGTAAACGCTAACTATTCGACCTTAATTTAAAGAGCACCTGTGTTTGACATTAACACAATTTTGTTTATTTTTTAATTTTTATTAAGGTTGTTCGGGAATACACATCTAAAGTCGATAAACTCGAACAAACTGAAGCGCAACGCGAAAAAGAAGACGAAACGACCGAACACAAGAATATTATCACAATGGAGCCACAACTGATGATCACAGCCGGACCAGCGATGGGCATACCGCCACAATATGCGCCAAATTATGCTGCAGCTGCGGCGGCGGGAGCGCCGGGATATGCGCCCAATATGGGATATTCGGGCTATACAGGAATGTAGGCAATATAAAAGAAACTCAACATTTTCAATACCAACCACAACAATAACATCAAAAGACGTAAAGAACCTTCAACAACAGAAACACCATTCACAACAGTTCAAACAACAACACGAAACAACAACATTTACAAATACAACAATGGTGCGTTTTACATTTAATACATGTATATAATAGGCAAAGTGTATAAGTGTATGAGAATTGTCTATATCTATCTCTTTTTGATTTGAGTAATCAGTCATTTAAAGAAGGCGGAATCACAGCTGTATACGGTACTTACATACTATGTGTCAAGATATATGCAACACGTTCTACCGTAAAATTTGTAATATGTAGACTGATATAGGTTCTTAATTATTAATATTATAATACTTACATTATAATATAAAGTAATACGTATCTTGAAGAACATACGACATGGACTAGTCTCGTCTGTCGGAGGTTTGAGTTTTATACATTATTTTTCTTTTCGTGTATGCATTATCTACATGTAGGGTTTACTTGTATATCTAAAAACTTATTGAAATAACTTTATTTATTTACAAACTCCTTAGTTGTTTGTAAACAATAGCCTATATAGGGTGTATATTTTGTCAAAATATTCCAATTTGAGGCTCGTACGCCATTTAGTTTATAACAAATTTCATGGAATAGAATCAATTCTCCAAAGTTCCTATACCGTATTCAACTTAATATGGGACATCTTCCCAAGAATATTCATATCTTAACATTCGTTTAAATTGCATAATAAACAATATGTATTGTCATTTAGATTATATCCGTTGTTTTATTAAACCTCATCTAGCTTTAAAGATCGGCATAATTTTCGTTCTATTGTTATTAAGTATTCATGAAATAACTATATTCTATATTATTGATATGCTGTTTACTGCGCTTTGCCACATATCTTGCCTGCTTTTTTGTTTAATTAGTTGAACTAGAACGTGTGAATTTCGCTATTATGCCATTCTATCAATATTTGTTCCACTCAATATAATTTGGTTAAGTTCTCTTATCTAGAATATATTTTTCTTAGTACATTTCGGGTTAATATATGAGGCCATCTGCTCATGCTATATATCATTCCCTGATCTAGACCATTATAAAAAAATATTGCTTATGTTTGTGAGATAAAAAATACCTTTTATATAATAAACTAAAAGTTTATTTAGTGGGAATAGTATTGTAAGTTTGTCACGGAATTTGGGGAGGCATCGGAGACCCCGTAAAGTATATACATACACTAGTTGGTACCCGGCGTGTTGCTGCCTTTCCTCCTGTCCATGCTCCCTCGTCCTGCCTCCACTAGCTGGAACCCTACGCGTTGCTGCCGTATATATAAGTATTATAGACTTTTACTAGTAATTTAATAAAATTTCCACCTGCGTGATGGCAGTGTATATAAGCAATCATATGAATTTCTGCCGCCTTCTTTGCTTACCCTTTATTAAGCTCTAGCACAAGATCTGCAGAAATTTTTGATCGTCGGGCTGATATAGCAGCCAACTCCCTGCTAAATGATATTCTTTTGCATGAATTTTAAAAGTTGACTTAAAACACGGTCAATCTTAAAATGCGTAATCTTAAAATAGGTCATTTGAAACGCGTTGTTATTTAGTGGTATATTGCGCATGAATTGTTTCGATTTATGATGGTCACCCATAAAAAGAGTGTTCTGGTTCGGGTGGCGGGAGAATTTCCTCTAATTTTACTTTTCCCCTGTAAGAAACACACATATATTCATTCATTCTTTCAATTCAGAGTAGAGTAATGTTCACAGATATTAAACTTACAGTGACAGAGTTCCCTTGACAGCCGGATTTCACTTTCTTCTTCGTTTTCATCAAGACGCATGTATTGTATTACGACTTATACTCGAACACGAGGCATAGTTGAAATACAATATTTTTTAAGCACAATAATTAACGACAAATAAACCTGTTATTTCGTTCATACAATGGAGTCTTTCATGAAAACATTTTAGGATAAGTCAAAATAATGTACTTATAAACGCTTTTTCATGAAATGTAAAATATCGCGAAAACTTTTTTATGAATTTCTTTCTTGTTTATGATATTCTTCGTCGGTTGCCATCCTGTAATTTTTATGTTGTCAAATGATATGTCAGTATGTTAGCGCCAAATTTGAATATGAGGTTGGTTGCCCTCGATTTTAGTTTCCAAGTGGGTCAACAGCGAACTATTTTGGCTTTTCTGCGTTTTATATTGTATTTAATAATTATTTATGTTTTAGTTTATATATTGCTGATATGTGTTGCCACCTGGCAGCAATATCATTTTATGATATTGTAAATATCGTATAAACAGGAACTTTAAGATTTCATGAATTGCGTCATTTCATGAAATGTGTTGTATAAACAAAATATGTGATATCTTCTAAGATATTCGTTTACATTATATACTGTAAAAAGTAATTTTGATCTACATTAAATGTTCAACTTACACATTTAATTGCCAAGGATTAGTTTTATATTGATTAATTAAATATGTAAAACTGATTACTGTGGGTTATCCTTAGTAGATGAACATATACCCTCTTGGAATTTTCTGAAGTCCTTTACATACAAGTTATACAATTCCTTAATACATAATTTTGATGTCATAAAGCACCCGAAAATATGTTTTTTTTACGACTGGTTACAAAACAGCAACTTTTCTCTAGTAGTATACACAGTGAAATCCTCCGTATAAAAACCCGTTGCGCAGTTTAAAAGAACTAAACGAACGAACAAACAGACAGATTATGATAACGACTTTGTTTCATAATATGTATAGATTAATTATACTTCTCCACACGCTATAGGCTCAACTAACTGTTATACTTAATGAATTGCGGATTTTTGTTTAATTCTTTGATGGATTGCGAAAGCCTGTGAAGTATTATTTTAGATGACTTGAATCGGTTTCTATGCATCTCGGATGCCTTACCCCACGTAATTCATTTGCTTGAAACATACGTGTTCAGCCGAGCAAACGATTTTATTTCGCACTTCGTGATATCATATATTATGTCATTTTGCTTTACTATTAAAGCTCGGTATTGCCCAATTCTAATTCGATTGATTATTCTTCTCAGATTAAGATTCTGTTTGTTATATTTGAGTTTATTTAGATTCTCATGCAGTTTTTCTTTGTAAACGATTCTGTCTGAATTGTTCCATTGTATTTTAAGATGAAGTAAACTATCTTTTCGGGGACTTTGATTTTTGTCATACTATTAACGTTAGCATGATTTTGTGGTTATATGACCAAACTAGCGTATCAACCAATAAATCGTGCACATTTAAAAATACTTCCTGTGACACTGAGCAAATATCATTGACAGATTCGCCACAAAACTTAATGAAAGTCAATTTTCCGTCATCACTGTAGTAATTAAGTATTACCATACTTACCGTTGGCATTACAAAACATTTTTATTGTGATTATTATCTTTTGAGCATATGTATGCATTTGTAAACGAAGCTGTAAATTGTTCGAGGTAGAAATCATTAAGTTTTTGCCAAAGATTCCCAATTACGACAATCAAATCTCCCATTAATATTGAATTTCTCGGACCGTAATTTGTAATCGTGCTTCACTTAATATTGTAAAATATACATAAAGTTTTATATTTCAACAGTTTTGTTTTGTACATGTTTGCTAAAACCAATTAAATCTAATTTATATTTTTTCTTTTCACACTTTGCAGTTATAAATAATTGAGTTGCGACAGTAAATCCGAAATGACGGCGCTGAGAGTTGCAAAGATAGTAGGGGCATTATGCTTCTGAGATAGTTGCCTGCCTTAATACTGCTGCGTGCGGATGTCGGTGTCTGTGTATACCGTTTAACCCATTATTATAAAACAACGTAAAGTGGTCGAAGTCATTAAAATTTACATTGCAATACATTTATGATGAAACAGAAAAGAAGAAGCACCCGATTTAATGTTAAGCCCAAAAAGAATATATTTAAATATAATAAAACAAAAATCCAATTAGCAAAAGTTCATTAAATTTAATTGGAAATCCAGAGCAACAACAAGATATATTTAAATATTTAAAAGGTCAAATGAAAAGAGTTAAAAAAAATTTAAACAAAAATTCAATTCGGTAATCGAGACAAACTAATGAAAATATACCAATTCGGCTTTGTATTAATCGAAACTATTTATTATTACTATTATTATTATTATTATTATTGCTACTGATGATAAATTGTAACATGACGATGATAATTGTTTGTAATATTATGAAAACGAAAGAATAAAATGTGTATTTAACTACAGCAAAATTATGTTAAAAACGAAAAAAAAAACAAAAAAATTAAATAATATATATACATACTAGCAAGAAATTTACGAAACATTCTTCATTAAAAGAACAAAAAAAAAAACAAAACAAAAAACGAAAAAGTAAAGATTTTAAACAATTAAAAGTAATATATATGTATAATTACATTTAAATTAAAAAAAAAGAAATATAAATAAATGAGAAAGATGAAAACAATTAACGTAGCACGTTAACACATACAATTATATATATATATATATATATATATATATATATATATATATATATATATATATATATATATATATATATATATATATATATATATATATATATAAACAAAAAAAAAACTATTATATAAACATAATGTTTACAAATTTGCGTTCCACACACACAACCAGAGATATCAATTGAAAAAAAATTCCATTTAACGTCTACAACAACCCGCGCCAACTACATTATTATTATTAAAAACAAACTCTTACAACTAAAAATACGTATATGCATAAATGTAAAATTTTTTTTTAGTTTTGCACGTTTTTTTTTTATAGTTTTGTTTTAAATTTGTTTAATTTTCTTGTATTAACTATACGTAAAATCATATTATATCTTATTCAATTATTATTTTGCAAAATTAGTTTTTAGTTTATATAGAACAAGCGCAAAAATCAGTAACAGAAAGAAAGTATGAAAAAAGAGAAGAAATTAAAATAACGTCGACGAAACCAATACAAAAATGAAAGATCGGAGAAAAACAAAAAGTATATATATATTTATATTATTATTACTATTATTGTCTATTAATATTATTTTGTGTAATTGCTATTATTATTACATATTGAAAATATAAAATATAATACATAATTACAATATCTTTTCTGGTGTTATTATTTGCGCATATTTGGGTCAAAATTTGCCAAGTGATACCGCCGAAAATTTTATAGCTTTCGATTTTTGTGCAATTACTTTTAAATTGTAGTGTTAGTGAACAACTATGAAAACTGTAAAAAAGGCAGACCTAGTATGAAGGGTTGTCAAGTTTTTGGCTTTTACTACGCGCGCGATGATTTTCAATTAATCATAACTTTCATTTTTTGGGTGTATTTTAAATTTAAAGCATTTTTGACAAGCTTTTCAAAAATGCTATTTGTTTTTTTTTTTTTGGATTTCAAAGATTTTCTAAATGCTGCTTTAGAAAATAATTGTATTGAAAAAATTGAATATCAAAGTTGGCAACATTGCAGAACAGAAGCGCATTGCATACAGAAATTGCAATTGAAATGTAATTTATTATAAGAAAGACAATGGGGTAATATATCGCAGTCTAGCTATTTTTGTCAGATTGTCTTAATCACGATACAGTGGCTTTTTTTTTATCAATTTCAGAAAATTATAATGTATTTTCTGAAAGAGAATTTTAAATCCAAACAACTTTTTTACTTCACAGATGGGGCAGCGCAGCATTTTAAAAATAAGTATAATTTTACAAATCTTATACATCATGATTTTGGTATTTCATGTGACTGGTACTTTTTTCCTACTGCACATGGAAAAAAACTCTGTGACTTGCAAGCGCAAGTCTACAAGCATCATCTCAAAATGCTATTTTAACTGCTAACGATCTCTTCCAATGGTCAAAAAAGTACTTGACTGAAATAAATATGTTTTTTTAGTAATAAGGAAGACTATGCAGCGTGTGCAGAAGAACTTAAAATACGCTTTGCTCTTTCGAAAACTATTCCTGGTACTCAAAGGTATCATTCCTTTGTCTGTTCTGCTGATTCCACTCTGATTTTAAGGAAATGTTCCGCATCATTGAAATATGATTTTTTTTCTAAAGTTAAAAAACTAGGAAATTAAACTGTAAATAGAACTTGTAAATTCAGATAAACACAGAAAAAATATAGTTTTAAGCTACACAAAATCTTTCCGTAAATTCTTCTGCATCTGCAATTTCTGTATGCAATGTGCTTCTGTCAGTGTGTTGCCAACTTTGATATTCAATTTATTCAATACAATTATTTTCTAAAGCAGCATTTAGAAAATCTTTGAAATCCAAGTAGCAATCCGAAGTAGCATTAGCGCATACAATTTTTGTTAAAGCATCCTGATAAGTAAGTATCGGAGAATCAGTATTACGGGTCAGATCATGTATTTTTATGGCATTTTCAGCAATCTGTTTTAGCAATAGGGAATGATAACTCCATAAAATATTAATATTTTACTTTCAAATAGTAATTGTAAGAGTTAAATAAATACTATGAAACGCTTTATAACGCTGCGGCTATTTGACGTAGCGTACTCACGCGCTTGAAACCTTTTAAAACTATATAGATTTTTTTGATCCCATTTATGGTTTTACATATTTTTGTAGGAAAAAAGTCAAACTTTCGATATATTTTATTTACAAAACAAAAAAAAAAAATCAAAATTGGGGCTTTAGGAGAAAAACACAAAAATATATTTTTAAAATTCCAAAAAAATAGGTTAAATTTTGTTTTTAGAAAAAAAAAAACAAATAGCATTTTTGAAAAGCTTGTCAAAAATGCTTTAAAAAACTTTAAAATCGACTAATTGTAATGAAAGTTATGATTAATTGAAAACCATCGCGCGCAGTAAAATCAAAAAACTTGACAGCCCTGTAACTTGACAACCCTTCATACTAGGTCTGCCTTTTTTACAGATTTCATAGTTGTCCACTAACAATACAATTTAAAAGTAATTGCACAAAAATCGAAAGCTATAAAATTTTCGGCGGTGGCACTTGGCAATTTTTGACCCATTTGTATTTCTATATGTAGTTTGGTAGATTTGCATTTTCAAATTGTCATTATTTGCTTACAAAGGCTATAGTTGAGTTGCTAAACCATACGCGTTGATTATGTTTGATTAAAATGAATGTGAGCTTATAAACTAATTATTTATTTTTATTAACCGTAAAAATGTATAAAATAATAAAAACTAGTGACGAAAGCCTACTTGCAACTCCCAAAACTTCTGATATAATTTTTGTGATGTAAGATTTATATTTTTCATTTGCATTGTTGGAATATATGTTTAATATGTAATTGAGCGTTCGTTGTGTTGCTAAATTTGTATGCTATAAAATACAGTATTTCTTCTAGCACATTCAATTTTTTTTCTCCGGCATATTTTCGAAAATCCAAAACAACATCGCAACATGACGAACGCTCTGTTACTTAGTCGCTTGGGTTTTTATTTGATATCAGTCATTTAATAGAGAAAATGAATAAAATGTTTGGCTTGAAATGTAAATGAATAGGCGTGGCATGTATACAGTTTCCATTTAGAGAGTTCATTTTTGCGCTTTTTTATCATTTGTTAAAGTCATAGCAGTTACATTTCTCATATGAGCAGTTAGCGATATTCAATGAAGGAATATGAAAGGATACAAAGTCAGAAAGCAATTTTAAATCGTAGAAACATGATTAAACAAAACCTTTCAATATGAAAAAAAAAAAATTATAATGAAAAACCCTTTACATGTTAAGTATTGTACGGGGAAGGTCATTCTTTGAAACACATTGAAGAAACCATCGAAGACTCCACAAAGTGCATATACTTTTGATCAGCTGGACAAGAAGAGTCGCTCTAGACTATCTGGATGTTGTTTTTTCATGCATGGATACTTCTCATATACATCGACAAGTAGGCGTGTCTCGCCCACTTTTAGAGATAGAGCCATACAAACACACAACCCACTTAAAGGTGGTAAGACGTAGCCCTCACACAAATCTGGTCCCCATTTTGAAGTTTATGTATGAAAATTAGGTTAGTTTTGGTGTATCTTACGTACAAAAAAATTATACCGCATATAAAGGACCACTATAAAGGGTAGCACCATATACAGCCTTACGTTTTAAAATTTTTGTAAGAAATTTTGTTGGTTTTGTTCTTAATTCAGCTAGAAATCCCAAAATTGACGCCAAAACTTACGACAATCCCTACAAAATATTTCATATAGGCTCAGATAGGACCACTATAAGACCCACTTAAATATTCCCCATATTTGAGTTTTTGTATGAAATTTTGTTCATCATTTAATCTAATCGTACTGAGTAAGTGGAAAAAGTAAGTGAAATAATCGCTATCGATGCAAATTTCACTGTGAGAATGCTGGCAAAAGAATTAAATTCATCTTACTATACAATCTACAAAATATTAACTGAAGATTTGGGTAAAAGAAAGGTGTGTACACGTTTTGTTCCACATCAGTTAAATGATGAAGAAAAAATCGTTCGTGCAGTCAATGAATTTTTGATGAAGTAACAGATTTGTCTCATCAACCACCCTCCGTATTCGCCTGATCTATCACCCGTGCGATTATTTTCTCTTCCCAAAAATGAAAACTGCAATGAAAGCTTTTTACGATGACATTCCAGCCATACAAGCAGCCGTGACACAGGTGCTAAAGATAATCCCAAAAAGCGAGTTTAAAAAGTTTGGATTAATTGGTTGAGCATTCCAGACGTTTTTTTGAGTTAAGTGGATCGTATTTTGAATAATTATTGGCTTTAAAACATAATACCATACTTGTTTTATTTTATAACTAAAAAGTTCTTTTATTTTTCGATCAAACCATGTATACTATCCGCTCGACGAGACGATTGAATTTAGCTATGTTTGTCTGTCTATCCGTCTGTCTGGATGTTGTTGCCTATTTTTTAGCGACCAATTTTTAAGATATTCAGTTGTCAGTCGGCACATAGACTTCTTTTAATTGCAATTAAATAGAGTATGCTTCATACAAACCACCCACCCACTTTTGACTTTTTGTATGAAAACGGACTCTTCACATATACATATATCAATGGGTGTGATCCCTTAATTTTTTGATGTAGCCCCCATACAAGAACAATTTAACAGATTCAAACTTCGTGTGAATGATATTAAAGCTTCGGTTCCACTGAAGTTAACTTTTTTTTCTTATTTTCTTTTTAATAGTATTGCAAAAAATACATTATTATTTTTCTGACAACCCAATACATATTTATATAAGGTGTCCTGTGAACTTTCGACATGCATTCAAAAATGCATTATTTTTAAACTCATATATGGCGGAAACGATACCTCTTACGAAAATGGCGTAGGAGCAAATATTGTACCTCTTCACCTCAGCTATCACGTGGTTAAGTTTTGCGGAAAGTTTACGGGTCACCCTGCATATAAGCATGTTAACCATATAACCGTATTAATAAAATATTTAATTATAAGTTTTCTTTATTTTTTAGCAAACTCATCCAAAATGAGCAAATTAATGTGCTCAGCACACATAATTCTTTAAAGAAAAACTGTATTAAAATGGTTATGTTTAAAAAGAGTTTTAATCATGTCTTAAACCTTCTCAAAGTGATAATGATGCACTCTGGCAATTGTGCATAACATTTAAACAAAATGTTTAGGGCCTGTCTAACTTTTGGGTTAAATTGGGGTTTTCTGTAAGAGTAAAAGAAATCTGTCTCTTTTTGTTCTTGCGTCTTTAAACATATCATTGAAAACTATATCGGTGGTCTATCTATGCAAATAGTGATTTTTCTCGAAAACCATCTAGCTAACCCCTATTTTTTTCATAGGAAATCGAAAGAGCATGAAATATTACCGTTAGAAACCAAGTTTTTGAGTATCAAAATCTTTTCTCTCTTCTTTCGTTTGTAGAATGGGAAAGTTATTTGGCCATCCAAATTACGATTCTTTTGCAAACGGCCCATCCAGCTCACAAACGTCCGTTAGGAGACGTATACCCTGGGTAAGCCACGTAAGAACTTCAATGATGAGCAAATTGGTTGGTACGCTAGATTAGGTTCCGGACCGTAAAACAGCATTTACCAGTGAAGACACAGAGGAAGCCTTGGATACGATGGAATGTCTTGCTGGTTGATGCCCTCGACAAATTCAAGCCTGACATCACTTCAATACAGACAATGCGA
Organism: Leucophenga montana; assembly: GCA_035044765.1. NCBI lineage: Eukaryota > Metazoa > Arthropoda > Insecta > Diptera > Drosophilidae > Leucophenga > Leucophenga montana. The sequence continues at coordinate 182,093 of JAWNNQ010001548.1, forward strand.
TGGAAAGGACAGGGATGATCAAAAAAGGCATCTTGTGACATCTATTATAGTTGACATGTGAGGAAACACGAATTGTGATACGGTTTCGTGGTTAGTAGGAAACTACGTAATCTGGTCTCCAGATTCAAACCTGTAGGCAAGCGCCTAGTCGCGACACGTATCAAGGCTAAGTACTTCAACACGCCTCGACGAAAGTCGCAGATAGATGGATTTTACGAGCGTCTCGAACGTCTCTACGAGCGCTGCCCCAATCACAATGTAAAAATCGTGCTTGGCGATTTCAAAGCCAAAATTGGGAAGGAAGGAATCTTCGGCCCAACAGTCGGAAAAATTAGCCTTCACGACGCTACCTCCAAGAATATAGAGAGGCTAATCGATTACGCCGCAGGTCGGAACAGGGTAAAAAGTAGCACTAGATTTCCACACCGAGACATACACAAGCCTACTTGAGAAAGAGAAAGACGCCAACCTTCGAATGCGATATCGTGAGTAACAGAGATGGAGAGACAAAACGCCTTTTGAGACTCAAAAAAAGTAACAAGAAAGGCGTGAGCTTGAGGATGTTGAAGTATACAAAAAGGTCAATCCTCTGACCGAAGGTTTTAAGCCCTGCAAGAACGATTGATGATGACTTTCTTGTAGAGCCACCGGACTATAACGAGGTCGGTGAAAAACTTATATATTACAATTTATTTGATCCTGTAATTTGAAGTTAATTAAAGCATTCATTCAAAGGGTGCGCATCGCCTACATTTAGGAATAGTCCAATACAAAATTGACACCCATTTTTACGCTTTTGCATAAAAAACTTGGAATTTGTTATGTTGTTATGTTACGTTCGACTATATCAACCTCATCATACAGCTCATACAACTCGTGGTTCATACGGGTGCTAAACCCGACGCCAACTCTAAGGGGACCGAAAATCCTACGAAGAATCTTTCTCCCGAACACTCCTAAATACACTGTATCCGTTGATGTCAGGGTCCATACTGCTGCGCCATACAGCTAGACCGGGATTATTAGTGTCTTACAGATTTTTGTCTTTGCATTTCGGGAGAGGGTTCTACTTCTAATTTACTTGCTGAGCCCAAAGTAGCAGCGATTAGCAAGAGTGATTCTACGTCTGATCTCTCGGCTGACGTTGTTGTCGCTGGTAATTTCTGTTCTCAGTTCCGAAGACGTGATGATGGTCTGTGAGTGGACACCAAGTACTTCGTCTTGTCCTCGTTCACCACTGGGCCCATGAGACGTAACTGTTTCTTAATCTCCGAGAACGCCCTGCTAATTCGCCGTTCGTTGGTGCTGCTGATGTCAATACCATCATCATATGCGTTAGCATCACTTCATTAGGAAAGATCGTGCCCGACCGTTCTACGTATGGGCAGTGATGTAGGATATACTCCATCAAGAGATTGAAAAAGTCGCACGATAAAGCATCACCCTGCCTGAAACCTCTCTTGGTATCAAAGGGTTCGGAAAGGTTCTTTCCTACTCTGACGACGCTTTGGGTGTGTGATAGCGTCATCATGCAAAGACGAAAGATCTTTGCTGGTATACCAAGTTCAGGTAGGGCGTTGAAGAACTTCGTTCTTATGGGCGGGTGAAAGCGGCCTTATAATGAACAAATAGGTGGTGTGTGTCTTTGTTGCACTCATGGGTCTTTTCCAAGATTTGGCATCAAGTGAAAATTTGTTCACTGGTCGACTGTTCTTTGGCCTAAAGCCACACTGATACTGGCCTATCAGTGCATTCGTGCCATTTACACAATAAAACTTTAGAGATTCATTTCTATGACACCTCAACATTCTCAAGCTCTCGCCTTTCTTGTTCCTTTTTTCTTGCGTCTAAAAAGGCGTTTCTCCTCTCTCCGTTTCTCACGATATCCGTGCAGAGTTCATTTGTAAGCACCGTCTTTCTATGCAGTAGCTTGGCGACACTCCACATCATACCAAGGGTTCCTATAGGTCTGGTGTACCCATTGACCTCCTTGGCAGCCGTATCCAAGGAGTGGGAGATACGTCTCCACTGCTCACTTATATCTTCAGAAGCCGGAGCGGACTCCCGGAACAGAGTCTGGCTGAAAAGGGTTCAGCGGTCTCTTGTTGTTATAACAGCTTGGTTTGGGCTGCACCAGAAAATACATATATACAATTTATTTTATTATTTTTAGAATAGATATTGTGCAAAGCGATTTTTCAATGCGAAAGAAAGATAGACCGAAATATAACCGTAGGTGTTAAAGTCCAGGAAAGAAGCAACATGTACTGTTGGTAACCAGAGGTCTATAGGACTCAATTGAGTCGGACGGGACGGGCAATTAAAATTGCTCATCCCAATTCTTTCCCAGTAGCACTGGAGCATATTGCACCATCCGGATCTCAATTGTGCAAGTGTCGTCCTGGTGCTACGAGGGAGATGTTTTTCGCTCTCATTAATAGGTGGTGGTCCTCCACCTAATACTATATTGTCCCTATAAGAGCGTATAGATTCTTCAATTGCATCTTTATGCAATTGAGTCCTTCCAGAAGTATAATCATACTCCTCTATGCTACTATCAGTAATAAAACGATTGATACTTGTTTTATAGGTCCTGATATCGGTTCTTATTCGGGTTGGCGCCGGTGGCAGTCCTCAGCGCACTGATTCTGACTTCTTTGCAGGGATTGCCATTGAGTCTTACTTAGGAAAGGGGTCCAGACGGGAGCAGCGGATTTCAAGACAGAACGTCCAATCTCAGCAAGCGCTTTCAGCACTTTATTTCTCGACTTGAGACGATTGTTTGTCCTGGTGGCATGAGCCGAGAATCTAAGCAATGGGTCAAATGTTGTACCAAGTACCGTCGGGTACTGAACTGTTGGAATCCTCAAACCTCCTACAAAGACATCTAGTTCCATCTTAATTTCCTTAGTCCAGGAGGTGAAGATGGAGGCAGATGACTTGTGTGTTGAAAGCTTGAGGTTGCGAGCATTGGAAAAACTTAATAATTCTTCCAAATAAACGTTAATTCTCGCGCAGATATAATTGACGTTCACGCCCGAGGATAAAATGGAACAATCGTCTGCATAGGTCACCAGTTTTATATAGGGAGGGGGAAGAGGCATCTTTGCCAAATGAAGGTTGAACAGGAGAGCAGAGAGAACCCCACCCTGCGAAACACCCATCTTTAACTTTCGGTATCCTGACCTCACACCCCTGAACTCAACGTGTGCCCTTCTACCATTAAGATAGTTCAATAGCCAGGTCTTGAAACAAGGTTGCATTATAAACTGTATCGAATGCCTTGTTCAAGTCTAGAGCCACCATCACTGTGCGTTCGCATGGCCTCGGCTTATTGAGTCTATCAGCGATAAAAGTGGCGATTTCATTTAATGCTGAAGTCGTACCATGACCTTTCCTAAAACCATGCTGGTGATCTGCTAGAGGGCAGTGTTCTGTCAATGAAGGAAGTATTAATGACTCACGAACTTTCACCACAGGTGAAAGAAGCGGAATGGGCTATAAGAGGAACCAAGTTCAGCTTCACTGCCGGGTTTCAAGAGAGGTACAATCCTAGCTACCTTCCATACGTTAGGGACAATTAGTTGGGAAATGGAAAGATCTAACACATATGGTAGATATACTACCGCTATAGGCCCAAGGTGCTTCAGCATCAGCATTCAAATGCCGTCTGGACAAAGTGCCTTAGATGATTTTGCTTTCCCTATAGCAGCCGAAACCTCCTCTTCATTTCCTTTTTTCTTTCTAATGTGAGATATGGATTTACGCTTTCACCTATTCTGCAGTCCATCGAATGTGATAGATGAAAGAGCTCTATTCTGCGGTATACCAAATACCTTTTTTATAGTGTTCCACAAACTTCGCGAACCCGAGTCACAATTATCCAAGTGCTCTAGCCATTTTGCCTTCTTTGCTCCGTAACGAGATTATTCACATCGTGCGATTACAAGGCAATACGACTTGGATCACTTGGATCATTGGCACGAATTTCATCACGCAAGGTCGCTAAGCGTGCAGCTTCTGCTGGGAAGCCTGGCCTAATATTAGGAAACCTACCAGCTGGAATATGCCTTTTTGCAGCCTTGGTGATCGCGTCTCTAAGAATTCTTTCTCCTACCCTAACGTCATTGTTAGGCAAGAGACCGCTGATTGATTGATCAATACAACGTTTGAATTCAGTCCAGCCAGCCCTATTGTAGTTAACAAAGACTCGACGATCTGATTCAACAAAATCTTCCAGTCGAGTAATGCTTATTAGAATAGGGATATGGTCCGAGCTCAAAGCAATATTAATCGACCGATCAGAGTATGGAATTATCGAGTCACTGTCGACTGGGAGCTGGATGTGGTGGTACTCATCCTTGTTGCACAGTCTTCATTTATTGTGCAAAAAGAAGAACCATCTATACTTATACCCCTAAGGTCGTTACATAACTTCGAGTACCACAACTCATCATCTCCGGACTGCACAGCCAGTCATTGCGTCTCCAGAAATAAATCCTGTTGACCAACAGAAGGCTTTGAAAAAGGTCTGAAATTTACTGTACGATGAACGATGAATGCCATACCTCCTCCACTGTTCCTGTCTCTGTCCTGCCTGACTATATTGAAGTCAGCAACAGATGCCAGCCGATATGAGTTTGTGAGCTTGGTCTCTTGCACTGCTGCAATTAAGACGTCATGACGGTCCATATAATCCACAATCTCAACCACTGTCCCACGCAGACCATTACAATTGAGATGCAAAACTCTAAAAGAGTTAAACCGCTGCTCAATTGATGGACTGAAAGCACGCATAATTTGTTGACGGGCGGCGGTAGGATTGGCGAAGATTGTGTAGAATAGGAACTACATGACGCCCGCACGGTTAGGACAAGCATTACATTTCTATGGACGGATTGGCAACATGACGCAAAGAAGTCAGCACTTCACTCCCTATGAGACCTTAGACTAGTGCATCTCCTCATATGCGGAATGCACCATGCTGAGCCTGGTACGTACCTTGGCAGCCACAAGGTAGTGGTCCGAGTCGATGTTTCCTTCCTTCCTTCCCAATTTTGGCAATGAAATCGCCAAGCACGATTTTTACATCGTGATTGGGGCAGCGCTCGTAGAGACGTTCGAGACGCTCGTAAAATCCATCTATCTGCGACTTCCGTCGGGGCGTGTACACAAATCAGGCTAATGTTAAAGTACTTAGCCTTGATACGTATCGCAGCCAGGTGATCTTCCACAGGTATGAAACTGGTGACGAGAATTCGTAGTTTCCTACTAACCAAGAAACCGCATCCAAATTCGTGCTTCCTCGCATGGCAACTATAATAGATGTCACAAGATGCCTTTTTTGAGCAGCCCTGCCCTATCCATCGCGTTTCTTGTATTGCGGTGATGTCAGCCTTGAATTTGTCGAGGACATCAACCATCTGGATATCTGCACCAGCCCTATGGAGGGACAGGACATTCCAGGTGCATATCCGTAAATCATGGTCCTTAAATCGTTTGCGGGGTCGTCACCATGGGGGGATTGTATCTGAGGCTTCCTTTGTGTGTTCACTGGTACGTTTTCATTTTGCGCTGGCGAGAACCAAACCAAAGCGCACCAAGTGGGGAGTGGTTGACTTCTCACAATTTGCTCAACACGGAGATTCCGTGCCTTACCCAGGGGATACGTGTCCTAACGGACGTTTGTGAGCTGGGAGGGCCGTTTCCAAAAGAATCGTAATTTGACCGATCCCAAGAGAAATGACCAATTAAACTTTCCACTTCTGGAAACGACCTCAACCCTAAAAAAACTATATTAGAAAAATATTTAAAAATTAAAGAAAATTGTTCTACCTTTTAGAAAAACCAATATAGTATATCGACACAGCTTTAATTTCTACTAGACGGAGATTTCTTCTGGCTCTTACAGGACGTTACCCCTCTAAGTGGTCCGAGCTAATCCTATATGCACTATTTTATAACGATTGACGTAAGATACGATATATTTACCATTTCTAGCTTAATTAAGAAACAAACAAAAAAACTGTTATGTCTGTATCGACTCGTCTTCCTATGCTGATCAAGAATATATATATACTTTATAGGTTCATCAGAAGATCTCATAAGGTATACGAGTATATATTCTTGATCAGCTTGAACTTGCGGACCGAACGAGCCTTGTCCGTCTGTTCCCTGTCTGTATGAATCGAATTAAGTCTCTCAGTTTTTAATATATCGATCTGAAATCGGAAATCCTATTTTATTATGCTGAACACTTGCATGCCACGTCCACTTTTATGGGTAACCACCATGCAAACAAACCGCCCACTTTTTTTTTACCAATCGATGATAATTTTTCTTTTTTTATGGGTCATGTGTTCTCCGAAAAACTAATGCATATGAATTTATATAAACTTGAAATACTAATAGCATTCGAATTTTTAGGTAGCTAGGGTAAAACAACTGACTTCTGTAATTTGCCATTTTTAGTTCGATAAATTGTTATTATCAACACATTAGCTTAAGTAACTTTATTATTGCGGTCAATATAAACTTAAAAACTGCTATGGTGGCTTCTTACGGACGGATGTTCCACATATATCAATGGGTGTGACCTTTTTTGAATAGCAGTCATACAAACCACCCACCGACTGTTGCTTTTTTTATGGAAAACATTTTTATTGCAGTCAATAGAAACTTAAAATTAGCTTTCGTGGCTTTCTATGGACCACTTTTATGGGTAGCACCCATACAAATATTTTTTTTTGTATAAAAAAAATATTTATTATACCCATTGTTAACTTTAAATTTGATATGGTTGCTTCTTATGGACCGACGGTTCACATTTATATGTATATACATGTATACAAATCGATTTAAAATTTGTTTTGGTTGTTTTTTTTTGTGGACGAACGCTGAATTATCAAAGGGCATGCCCCGCCCTCTTTTAGCGGTAGCCACAAACAAAAACTGTGCTAACCACTTTAATATTGTTGTAGGTTTTACAATCATTTTTCTTCTTTATAGCTGCTAAGTACACAAATTAGATTTATTTTTTATTTACAACACATTTTTTTTTTAATTTTCCATTTAAGTATGAAATGCATTATGATATTTGGAAGTGCTGAACTCGCGAATGCAGATTTTTTTGTTGTTTAAAAGTACAATTATTGCTCTATTTTTTGTTAAAAGAAAAAAAGAAAATAACAAAAATGTCGAATAGTTCACCTTATTTCTTTCAAACTACTGATAAAAAAAACAATTTTTGGGTAATTCATTATCTTTACTTAGACATAAATCGCAGTCAAATTAGTTGCCTTTAACTCGAAATATATTTACAATATAGTTACATTCTAAAAATAAAATTTTGAAATTCATACCGCAAAAACGTATCCATTCAATTTTTTTTTTTAATATTATTTTCGGGTTCAGCGGACTAAAATCTGTAAAAAGAAAAGTATGGCATCAAGCGCCTTTTTTTGACTACAGAATAGTGCAATCAGTTCTGAATAGGTTTCAAGAAGAATATTTAATAAGCGTACCAACCAAGTGCAATAACTGCTCAAATTGAACGGAGTTCATTCGAAGAAAACGTCTGAAATCGTTTGACGGAGTGAGTATATTGTTATCGTTTTGAGTCATTTATGCATTCCTATTTTTTTATGCGGTTTGTTTTTTTATTGCACAAAATTAAACTAATACATATCAATTAACAATTTATTTGAGAGTCAATGTATTTAAGGTGGAAAAAACATGACCGATTGACATGCACATGATGCAAACAAATGATATATCGCGAATCAGTCACGCATCAAAACCGATACAATATTCATTGATTACTACAACCGATAACTGCTTTTTATGACCGATATTTGATAACAAGATCAATATACTCCGATATACCATTGCCGGTATAAATTCACTTACCCATTAGTTGTCGCGTTAGCGAGTGTGCGGCGGGCGTGAGCGAAGTATTCGTATTTATTACCAAATTCGATTGTCGCGTGTGTTGTGTGTATGTGACAATTCGCTAGTTCAGTTCACCAACATTACATTTACTGAAAAATACAAGAAAGGTATAGGAACGTGAACTTTGAATAAAAATTAGGAAAAATTATTGTACAAGACAATACGAAGGATAAATAGTGAAACTATTTGTCGAATAAGAAATTTAGGTCAAATCATCATCCTGCGCGCGCCTACGAGGCTGTGTGCCTATATGTATGTAAATACATATATAAATATGTACCGGCGCTACTTTGTATTAGCTTTTGATATATGACAGCAAAATGCACAGAAAAAAAAACTAGAATACAAAAATTAAATTAAAAATAAAATCCAAAATAAGTTTTTAATTTATGTTTGTGATTCGTTGTCGCGGCTACAGTCGTTTTTGTTGTTCTTGCTTCTTGTTGCTATTATTCGAAATCGCCTGCCGCGCACTTTGTGTTTAAGTGCTCTGTTTCTCTCATCTCTCTCTCACTGTTTGTGTGTCAGTGTGTACGGGCGCTCGTTGCCTTTGCATGTATTTTGTATATGTGTGTGCCAATAAGAAAACTATTTGACCTTCGACATTCGGGCGTCAGTTGGACAATTTTAAAAAGGCGCCCGTTTGGTTGGGTGTGCAGGTGGGTGGATTGTGATGGATGCGCTCCGCTCTAATTAGAGTTGTTACCAAAAAAAAAAAGTAAATAAATAAATATTCGATGATTTACAAAAGTGGTTTTACTTACATAGTTATTTACATATTTTTCTTTGGTACTGAGTTAGTTGCAGCCAATGCTGCTAGGACGCACTAACCTAATCTGCCCATTCTGAGTTGTACGAGTTTAACAATAATGAGTATAAATTTTATAGCATTCTTTAACGCTGCAATACATATTTACAATTTAATGGACTGAATATATACTTTTAAAATTTTGTATAACATTCACACGTAGTATGAAATGGTATTTTCAATATGTCTGAAAGTTTGTAACGCATTGAAGGAGGCATCATAGACTCTAGAAAGTATTTACATATATTCTTGATGAACTCGATGAAACGAGTCGATCTAGCTATGTCTGTCTGTCTGGTAGTTGCTGCTGAATTTGTTTTTGTTCCATTTTTTAAATATCTGGATCAAAGCCGGTATTTAAGCATATTTTGGTCCGAAATTTAAAGAGTAATCATATTGCATACTTTATGGATTAGTCCCTATTCCAAACCCACCGCTCACTTTCGCATTTTTATGTGAAAAACTTCTTTAGTTGAGCGAATATTGGTTTAAAATTCGATATAGTGTTTTTTTTTTTATAGACGTCCGCCTCGCACTTATATGCCACTGGGCGTGTCTACTTTGTGGGGTAGCCCCATACAAATCCACCACCTACTTATATATTTTTGTATAAAAAACTTCTCTGTGAAATGCATAAATATGAAAAATATCGGGTGAACAAATGTAAATTATTCTGGACGAAATTTTGTTCATGCCAAATTCATGGTAGTGGTGAACAAATCGATCACAATCGTGAAAAAAAACTCAAAATCGCTAAAGTGAACACACATGTTAAGCGTCTGAAAATATGAAGCCTCCATGCCAAATGTTTATATGATATTGATTGTAAAAAATAATTTATCGTACATAAAACTTAATTTCCGCATGATAAAAAAGTGGCCAATTGTACGTCTATTATAATCCTTTATGGATGTATGTAGATAAAGTATGTACATTAAGGATATGACTAATTTTTAGACCCATATTTACTTAGTACCGCAAGGTGAATAATGCCAAAAAAATAATAAAAAATATATTGGTAAATTATACCCCGCAGGGAGGACATTTCCCGAATGCATCATTTCGTAATCTTTTCTTTTCACTCAATTCAATGGAAATAATCTTATATCTTTCTAACAATTATTATTGTTACCCAAATATTTGTTCACTTGTTTTGTTTTGTACAATACATTGAGAAGAGAATTCTCCTCTTTTTTATTATGTTGCAGCTGGTGGCTATTATGGCCAATGTTTTGTTTTATAGCAGAGACTATGTTCAAAATAGTTGTAAATTATAAAGTCTGAACTTTAATAAACTTCAAGCAGAGGGTTTTTTACAAATTAATTTAAACTGATGGCATTTTCCATAATTTCTAACAGAGGCTCATCGCATACAGCCATGTAAATTGAATTTAAACAAAAAAATTAAAGAAATCATACCCCTTATGTTCATACGTACTAAAGCATTGCAGAAATGCATTCGAAAAAGCAAACAAGGCATTTACTTAGCGTCATTTTCATATGTTTCCGTTTGACCGAACAAACCAATGCAAACACTGTGCGCATGTATCAAAAACCAAATCGTTATGAAGATTACAAGTTATTATATAGTTCATTTGGTATGGTCGATTGGTCGCATCGAGCCAAGTCACTACAAGTTAAAACTTGGAATTTGTTTGATTCGTTTGCAATATTTTTTTGAAGAAACAAGTGAGAAGAAGAAAGAAATTATTTGAGGTATTTGCCAAACGATAATGTTTGCGCAATGATCTAATATGTAGCTACACATATATGCGTAAAAGTATATTTTTCATATTATTTGTATGGAAATACAACGAATCTAATCATAAATTAATTAAGAAAAATGGTACGTTTGTAGGATATGACGGTATGCAACGTGGACAATATATATTTTATTTTTCTACCAATTGAATAACTTGATTCAGAAAACTTGTAACCAAATTAAACCCATTTTGAAAAAAATAGTAATTAAAATGGTTACAACTTTTATATTCAATGAGTTCTTTATATATCAATTATTTTGTATCTCAAATCTCTCTACGTAAAAATATATATAAAAAAGCTTCTGCTTCAATGAAGTTATCGTTTATTCTTTTTTAAATTGATTTATTATATCTTAAAACCTATCCTAATTGGAAGTAAGTGCCCATATCGATAGCAGCTGCTACAAACATATAGTTACATTCATACATACTTTAACATACAAAGCAACAAATAGCGAACGCATGTTACTTTAACACTTCTTTGTATGTACAATATGTTACTTCTATAACATATTCATAAAAGACAATTTTTCTACAATTCATACTTAGCCTGAATTAATATATTGGAAGTATATGCGAAAGTTTAAAATGTCAGATGGAAACACCATTAATGTTTACATCGGTCTGGCCAATTTGTATCTAAATATTTGTAAGAAATTCAACAAAAACTTCTTTGCGTTGCAAACAAACAATATTGTGTTATAATAGCACAACACCTCATTCATGTTCTTGGTCTAACTAGTTGGTTGGTTCTATATGTGTATAACATGTCTAATACCCTCACTATTTTACCAGAACTCATCCCTGGCTATATTTTCCTACTTTTCACCAGAATTCTAAATGTTTTTCCAGATTTCATAAAAGTTGCGTCAGAATAAAACATAATAATTATATTGTACAATATTTCATCCATCTGTTTCAAATAGATGCTGATATACTATGATACATTTTCTTTTTATCTTATATGGGAGCGTGGCTCTACCATATTTTCCAGTTTAAAAAATAATAAAATAACTCTAAAGAGTTTTCTGCCTGTCAATGAGAAATTACGCCAAAATCTTAGATTAGTCTAGGCGTACATTTTTAACATTTTTTTTTTTTTTGTATTTTATACGATTTTACCGTACTATTATATATAAACATTGCTAACATTGCGATTTGTTACATGGCGTGGTTTCATAAATAGTGGGAGGGTGGTATGATGTGATAAATCAGTAAATTTCTTCATTTAACGCTCTGTTTCAAATATTGAACTCGAGCCTTTGTTTATTTCGAAAATGTTGTGCTTCTATTACAAATAACTGCCAGTTTATTAAAAACTATCAATTGTTCCTAGCGTTGCCCGGGGTCGAATATTCTAGTTGCAAATTTTCCATATACAAATCGAGCTTCGAAAACGTCCGAAGAAAAAAAAAATTAAGTTACCCACAAAATTTTCATAATTATTTTTTTTTAATACAGAACCGTTAAAGATATCTAATATTAGTCATAACTAACAATTCTATTTTCATACTAATCGGTCCCTCGGAGCTTTAGTCGAACAATATAATATTAGTTATATATTAGTAATAAGTAAAGAGCATTATTTTAGAGGTATAAAACTTGGCATATTCCATAAACTTGGGACCAAAATAAGCTTAAATACCGGTATTCAGATTATTCCAGATATTTAAAAAAAAAAAAAAAATTAGTTTAGCAGGCTCAAGGTCCAAATTAAAACACAATTTATTTTTGTTTTTTTCCCGAATATATTTCGACCCTCCTCGAGTGTCATCTTCAGGGTGGCTGTCAACATATAACCACTATTAACAATTAGAATAAATCACTACTCATAACAACAATAAGACGACACACGTCCTCTTACTCTGTTGTGGAGTTTTGAACACACCGCCCTTTAATACGTTACAAACTTTCAGACAAACATGCCATTTCACACTATGTGTGAATGGCAATAAAACTATTTAAGCTTTGGTTCCACCGAAAGTAACATTTTCTCTTGTTTTATTATTTTATTTATTATTTGCTGAGATTCGCGACGTTGTACACGCCAACTCCCACAAAATGGTGCACAGACAAAGACTAAATACCTAGTTTGCCCGGTGTGCTCTACTGTACCTTTGTATTTCTCTTATATGGAGCCTGGCACCGCCCATTACTCCTGTGGTTCTTATTTATCCCGATTTAATGTCTAAATCGCATCCATCTGTGTCAAATAGATGCTGATGTATGACGAAGTTGGTTTTTGTCTTATATAGGATGGTGGCTTCGCCAAATTTTACAGACATAGAAATTATAAAATTGCAATCTAAAAACCGGCCAATGAAATTTCAAAATCAGTTGAGCCGTTTCGGAGATTAGACACATACAAAAATTTAACGAGTGTTTGGGTTTTGGTAACGTACAAGTAATCATTTTAATTTAAGAAAAAGTCATGTTTAAATCAGAGACAGACCCTAAATTTGATTTATTTGTATTGATATTTTATAATTTATTATTATGCAAAATTCTATCTCTTAACGACTCTGTCGCGCTTTGTTTAAGAAAACGACTTACGCGAATTTCTCACCTTGTTATTATTCCACTATGAAAACTCTGATTTTCACCCAAAAAGCATGTCAATAGAAAACGCTTTTTACAAAATTGTTTTTTTTTTTTGTATACCATTTACATATAATGTGAATTGCTATTATCAGTTGGTCTGGAAGTTTGTAACGCATATAAGGAAGTAATAAGTATATTCCTGATCAGTCGGTTTAGACATGTTCATCTATCTGCAATTTTTACTTGTCAATTTATAAGAAATCCAGCTGTAACCCGGTATATAGATTTCTTTTTATTGCAGTCAAATAGCG
>JAWNNQ010001549.1:0-40000 GCA_035044765.1 Leucophenga montana
CACATTTTGATAATGAATTAGGAAAGCAGTAGAACTTAGTTTTTTGGCACAGAAGTTGAAACAGAGGGCAACACAACAGGATTCTGTTACGTTTACTTTTATAGACGTACTCATGCACAACAATATCAACAGGCCAAAAATTGGAGGATAGAATGGTGTCGAAAATAGACACAATTACTTTAAAAGAGAAGATCGAACGCGAGTAGGAGAAGTTAAATTTAGAAACAGATAATAACATATCTTACTTAAGAGAAGATTTAATATGTCATTGTATATTACCTTCAGTAGTATCAGAAGCAAGACGTGACAGAAATACAGATTTACGGGGGGCAACAACGGGGGGATATTAACTTTTTTAGAAGATTGATTTTTTGTAGAAGATGACCAGCAGAAACACTAGTTTTAGCTTCTACAACGGAATTAGTTGCCAGTTGAGGCACAACAGTGCAGTCTTCAACTACTACCAGTGGGTTGGAGTAAACACTAGTGGGCGCTTTGAAGTTGAGGGTGTTATTTTATTGGTGTCAATTTCCATTGGCACCAATGTCGACTTCACAGAAGGTTCTAAAGACGGATCGGCAGAAACCGTAGAATCTTCTGATTTTTCATCAAACGGTGTTAAAAATACTTGGGCCATAATTGGAACATTTGGAGTTACAGGTTCATCCTGTGAAACACCTATGGGCGAAGGCACTTCGGCAACAGTTTCTGAGACGCTTATATCTATAGGCCGACACTTTTCCTTAGCCTCCTTCACATTTACGTAGCTCGGATATATATTGGAATTCTTTTCGATATTCTTTAAGCGTATGTTATTATATTGCTGCATGGAAAACGAATTTTCTATAATAAATGTTTAGGCCTCATCAGGTGAGACTGGTAGCGTTGATGTTGCGACGCTTTTCCAACCAAACTTCCAGCAAATCGCCACGACGAATAGCAACCTTGCCCACATCTATTGAAATATTTCGAAAAACCGCAAAAATCCGCTTATGTTTTAAACTCTACATAAATATATACATAGCAACACATACTACCACATAAGCACTTTTTTGAATCCAACTGTATCTTGCTAGATATGCTCCACGAAACACTACGATATTCAGGTTAGATTCGACAAAATTATGGTTTATTAATAACATTGAAAACATAACGAAACAAAAGCACATATAATTAAACACATATATAACTTTTTTTACATACCGTGATATATATTTTCCATTTTAAAGTATTTCAATTTGTCAAACCGTTTAAAAATGCGAGATTGTCAAATATTTACAAATTTTGCAATCAGACCGCGTGCAGACACCGCGTGTCACAAACAGCTGACTTTGAAGGGCTGGCGTAAAACGAGAGTTGCATAATAAAATATAAATTAAATATTTTCGATGAGGAGGGACAATTATTTACTGGAAACAATATCATAACCATACAAATATTTTTAACAAAATTTTGGGTTTATGCCAAAAAAAAAGCCGATTCCGCCCAATGTGCCATGTAAGATAGATGGATGAAAGGTATACATGTTAAAGGAAGGGGTCAGGAAGAAGGGGATGTAGAGGAAGAGGCAGGGGAATGCGTGCAAGGTAAAGGGTGGTAGGATAAGGGGTGAAAGGGGCTGGGGAAGATGGGTAGGGAAATATGTGGTTGGGTAAAGTGGCATTTGGATGATGGTACAGGGGAAGAAGTGGCAAAGGGAAGGAGAGGTAGGTGGAGGGGCAGAAACTCGTCGGGTGCCTGCTAGTTTTAAATATTTCGGGAATAAAATTGAGTTTGATGCTGATACATTTAGAGCCATATTAAGAGTTGCTATATTTATGACAACTTTTCTTTGTTGGAATACAATTACACAAAAGAAAATTCAAAATTTCTTTTATAACTATTATATCCCACAATGCGTTCAAATTGAGAAAAAACAAATAAACTTACAAGAATTGAATAGTGAATACGAATCTAACATTGATATTGATTTGACTTGTATATGTGTTGAGATATCCAAGAAAATGCCTGAACAGATCAAGTCTGATGTGAAGCAATTTAAAGCATCTAAAACAAAAGTTGAGACACAGTTGTGAGATAGTAATCATTCTAATATGTTTGATATTTGATTACACAAATGATCTAATTACACTGGCCTACATGAGTTTTGCGAATAAGATAGGGCCTGAACACGAATCTGGGTTAAAAAACTTTCCATCACGTCACGTTTTCGAAAAAATAGGAGTTGAAACCCCTAAAAACAGCCGGATTTGGCCGTCGGACAATATCTGGTGGTAGAGCTCTACTCCTAATAGAACATACGATTAACCGTAACTCAGGCTTGTCCTTGCATTAGGCCATATATGACTGTGCGCTGCGCGCTCTTTACGAAAAACGGTTAATTATATGAAAAAAAAATTGAAACAAAAGTTGTAAAGAATTTTATACTCTACAACTTTTAGTATAGGTGCAAATCTCATTTAAGGTATTGGAAGCGAGATATTCGCGACCTTTAACCTTGAATATCTTAAGACGCGAACACGATATTATATAAGACTTTTGAGACAACATATAGAACGCAAAAAACAAAGGTTTATACAAATTTACAGCTTATTATCTCTCATTCCGAGGTTGACCATTATTTTTGGCTAAGATGACTGGGCTAAGAATAGTAAATGGCTAAAAGGTAAAATTGTAGGTAGTAAAAAGTCAGAGTCTCACGTGAACAAAATCAAAAAAATTAGGCAATGAGATTATAAAATATAATTCAAAATTCAAAATAAATTAAACATTTTTTTCGAATTTAGTATATTTGGAGAGATTTTAGTGTAATTTTAGTTGGGGAACAAGGAAATAACTTAGTTTCAAGAATCCTTAATTTTTGAAATTATGTGATTTCAAGTCGATTCATATTAATTTATGACCCCATTACCATTAGGGTAATGAGGTCATAACACCCCTAGTGTTTTCTGGGGTGCCACAGAAAACACTAGCGAAATGGCTACTAGTGATTTGCCATTTCTAAACCATGTTGACCTGTGCTATTGTCTCAAAGGCTAATGCTAATGACGTCGAAGGGATAACTTTGATTAGGCATAACTTTGCGAAAAAAAATTGTAATTGATCTCTTGAACTCTCAAATTAAAGGGTAAGAGTGGTACTAAATGATGCAACTGGAGAGACAGATCGCAGCCTGTACATACCCTCAAAAGTAGGAAAAACGCCGTTTTTCGGGTACATAACCTCAAATATCTCAAAATCCTGACGTGATGGGCCAATTCTGACCCCCGATTCGGATTTTTCGTAGTAAATTACTTCGGTAATAACCCTCAGATTTAAAACAACTAGCATGACCCCGGTATTTGTAGACCTGTGTAATACGTCCACCTTTTTTGGAGTATTAAAGTTAGGATCCGCCAGTTGAGCATTTTCTGGTATTGGCCATGCTAAAATATCTAGTTGATATGCTGGTTGCGATGACATAATGTTGGGTAGTACAAAGGCTTCTAAACGCAAAGAAAAATCGTTCATCCATGATTGAATCTCTACGTTAATCCGATGATGAGATTCCTTCTTCCCGTTGCCGATACCCTCAATACATATGGATGCCTGTTTTAAAGACAGACCCAGACGAGTCTTTCAGTGACTATGTTTACTTGTGACCCAGAATCTAAAATGACTCTGCATTGTATAGATTTGCCACAATTTGGTAGTACATTTATATTTGCAGTGCCTACTAGAACATATCTTTGCTGTGCGGATGTATTATTTGCTACAGCTGACGTTGCTGATGTTTCGGTTTTAACCTTTGTTGCTTGTTCATTTGCTTCAAAATGCAATAAGGTGTTGTGCTTCTTGTCGCATTTAAGACAATATCTTGACGTGCATGTCTTAGAACTGTGATCAACCTTGAAACAGTTGGGGCACAATTTGTGACCCCCGACCCGATGCTGATAATTGTAAAAACTGTTTACAATTATCAGCATGATACAACGCATGCTTATTGTTATTGCAAAGTTTGCAATTTCCATTGTTTGCTACAATCGTAGAAATAGTTTTCTTTGTACTTTGAGAAGATGAAGCGATGTCTTTGTGAACAAAAGCTTCCATAGACTGGAATTGCTTCTCCAAAAATGAAACAAATCTTCGATCTATGCAATTCCCTTAAATTTGTTAATGATTGTTCAAATCTTATATGGGTGATTCGATCCAATTTATTGATTTAAAACTGCATCATTGGAGGATCCCAAGTAGAGTTATCCATCTGAAGGTTGTTTAATGCTAAAAGACATTCTCGTGTTGTGTCGTGTAATCTTTTTGTTGCATATGGTGTTGATGTCCCTGAAGGCTGGTTCAGAAGCTTTTCTATCAATGTAGCCTCCAGGATTCTCTTATTATCGTATCTATTTTGTAGGCTGCTACGTTTGTTTTTAGATACCACATTTTTTGAATTGCTGGTAATGGCTGCTTATCTACCATTTGAAAACAATTCATAAAATTGGCGCCATTTCAAATAGTTTCCATCAAATTGCGGTATAGTACTAACTAGCTAGCCTTTTGTTCTCAATTTCATCTGCTTCCATTGTTAAATTTATCAGCTGTTGCTGAACCAAATCTTCTACAATATTGTAATATCTTTGGTCGAATCCCAATTCTTCTGGATTTTCCAATTTTTCCCAGATTTCATCGCGAAGACATTCAATTTGACTAACGTTTATTAAATAATTAGCATAACACCTTTTATTTAATGCATTAAAATCAGAACGTGCGACACAATATTTGCTAAAATCAGTATTAGATCCACTACGTTTATATTTTTTAAATAAACGCGACTTATTATTTCTTAATCAGCAAAGGCTACGTGAAGGCTGCCTTTTTTCAGAGACTGGAAGAGTAGGGAATGGAATGCATCTGTCGAAATAATTGAGAATGGTGGAATAAAAAATATTCGTTGCCAATTCAATATCTGAACAGCTCTCGAGAGCAGACAAATCAGTATTGAAAAGTAAGTGATTTAACTTAATATAGTGAGTTTTTCTAAAACATCGGACAAGTCGAATAGATTTATTTATGTTATTTGAACGACAAATACAGTCAAGCTGAAAAGAGACTTCCAAAGTTCGATGGTGATTATCTTCAGGCATTGTAATAGGAGGAATCCTATTAATAAATACATCAAAACCAGTATCAACAAAAACAAGATCAAGAAGTCTTCCAGAGCTGTTGCGAACATTATTGCACTGTTGCATGGACAATTCAAAAAGACTATCAAGAAACTCATTCTTTAAAGCATCCATCTTATATTAGGTAGATTAAAATCACTTAAAACAAAAAGATGATCTTTTTCATGTAAAAGAGTAGCGATGAATGAGGATCGAAGAAGGAGGAATGTATGAACAAGTAATATATATGTTAAAACCACGAAAAATGTTTTAACACATATAAATTCAATGTTCTGAATTTCCTCAGACAACAAAGACGATTTGACTGATATTAGAACACCACCACCAGAGCGATTGGCACGATCTTTTCTAAATGTAACAAAATTATAATTGAATAACTCAGTACTGAGTATGTGTGGTTGAAGCCAAGTTTCACTAATGAAAAAACTATCAAGATAACCATTACTAAGCTTAGTTCTTAACCCTCTCATATTTTGATAATGAATTAGGAAAGAAGTACAACTTAGTTTTTTGTCACAGAAGTTGAAACAGAGGGCAACTAAACAGGATTCTGTACAGGATTCTGTTACGTTTACTTTTATAGACGTACTCATGCACAACAATACCAGCAGGCCAGAAATTGGGAGAAAGAATGGTGTCGAAAATAGACACAGGAACAATTAACAAAAAAGGAGATTGAACACGAGTAGGAGAAGTTAAATTTAGAAACAGATAATAACATATCTTACTTAAGAGAAGAATTAATATATGATTTTATAATATCTTCAGTAGTATCAGAAGCAAGACGTGATAGAAATACAGATTTACGCGGGGCAACAACAGAATCAGTTGCCAGTTGAGGCACAACAGTGCAGTCTTCAACTACTGGAGCTGGAGTAAGCATTAGTTGACGCTTCGAAGTTGAGATAGGGTGTTATTTTATTGGTGTCAATTTCCATTGGCACCAATGTCGACTTCACAGAAGGTTCTAAAGACGGATCGGCAGAAACCGTAGAATCTTCTGATTTTTCATCAAACGGTGTTAAAAATACTGGGGCCATAATTGGAACATTTGGAGTTACAGGTTCATCCTGTGAAACACCTATGGGCGAAGGCTTTGACTTCGGAGAATTTCTTTTTTTCCGTTTAGGAGAAGCATTTAAACATTTAAAATCGTTGAACGATTTTTCAAGTTGCTGAAACTTGTCGTTCATGATTTTTAAACAGCGTTTAAATTCAGTAAAACCAGACCTAGTCTGGTTCATAAATTTTAATATCTCGATTTCTGTCGATCTACAATGGGAACAAGTCCAACGTAGACCTTCCGTTCATTGATTGCGTCAAGAACCCGACCGTTAAAACAGCACAAAACAAGTGTGAAACATTATCGCATAACCAACAAGCAAGGTATTGGTCAGTACAAGCCTTGTACACATTTGATTAATTGTGGTAATTTTGATTTTGAAGAACTGAATTGTCTGACCCTTCTGTAAACGATCTACTTCATTGAGAATGCGTTTTAAAGCTGCCATTCGGGATATTGTTTTCCGAATTAATCCGTTTTGAGAGGTTGGTGCAATTTTATATTCTTCGCGTTCAGATTCTTCATCGCTACTTTTTTTTGAAAGACGCTGAATTTCTTTATGAAATAGGCTCTTATATTCTCAAACTATTTCAGATATTCTTTTATAATAATCTGATGTGAAATATTCGTGGCCTGTAGGCTGTTCAGTGGTTGCTCTGATTATGTTGTCCGTTTTGTCGAACTGATCCCATGCTGTGTTAATACGTTGCAGCTGCTCATTGTAATAAGTCAATGTTTTCCTAACTGCAGGGTTCTTCTAATAATTCCGGATAATTCTTTGAATTTCTTCTCAAGTCTTGGATTGTGCATCACACAAATTGTCCAAATTTGCCCTTATGTTTTTGTTCGCTAACTCAAGCACTACTCCTTGTTAACTTTTGAGGTTTTACCCAGGAGAAATTTATTTATCTTTCGACAGCATGTGCTCCTTACTCACAACCAAAATCGGGCAAACACTCGTAGTAACTTATTGGAGCTGAGTTATATGTAGTACTGAGGAAATCCTGATCGCCAAGTTGATCAGATTTTCTTAACTCTTGTAGTCGCTACTTTTTGTTTGAAGTTAATCGTATATCTAGTAGACTGTCTGCAGACAAGGAAACCAATAATTTTGACACACACACAAGCACTTGTAACTTGGAGTGTAATTAAAGCGTTTGTTGTAATGATATTACTACAATTCACTATAGAGTACATACACTGGCACTTGTAACTTGGAACGCAGTTATATATAAATATTTTGGTGTGCTAGAAACCAACCCTGTAGCACTTGATACACACGCAGCCACTTGTAACCTGGAATGCCTTTTGATTATTCAAAAACAACGAACGACAAAAATTAAGCACTTGTTACTTAGTCCTGGTGTTTGCTATAATTTAAATGAGTTCCTCGGATGATGATAAGAAAGACTTGCTTCTTTGAGTAAATGATTTGAACTGAACTTTATTTACAAAATGTAGTGACCTATATAGTAATCGAAATTCAAATTATTATCTATTAGCTACACAGAGAGAAAAAGACCGTTCGAAAATTGAATTTTGTCGTGCTTAATTTTCGAACGAAAAAAATCAAGCACGAATTGGTCTATCCGTGCTTATTCCAAAAACAATTTGCACTCTTTAGGCCAATTGTTCTCGAAGGAAGTACAAAAGGGCTTAATATAAGTTTAGAAAAACTAAATACTTAAAAAAGAGCATAACATATTGAGAAACGTGCTCCATGCTCTCATCTGTTTGCTCTCCTTTTCGCTTTTTTTTGTTTGTTTTTATGCAGAATCGAAGCGCTGCGTGCGTCGATAATTAGTGATAAGTCATTTGGGGTTGCAATTCGAAAGTGTGCACACAAGGAGCAAGAAGAAGAGGAAACAGAAAATTTAAACAAATTTTAAACAGAATCAGATTTAAAAAGTGTTTTTCCGTACTTAGAAGGTAAGTTTTGTGTTGTGAGTGGTGTAAATGGTGTAACTAAATGTACCTTAAAAATAAAGTGAATTGCATAAATTGGTTTTAGCAATTTTTATATGTCAATTGCCACTAAGTAGAGAATGTAATCGAGAAACCATCTCATATATACATTTTGTCACTACAAATTTCTTCTGCGACAGGTCCCATTCTCTCACGATTGTGAAAGAAAGAGAGCAATTGCTGACTCAACGAGCATTGCTGGTCCCAGAGAGAGTCGTGTGTGTTCGGATTTGTATTCGTCAAATCACATACATACGTACGTACATATACTATGTATGTATGCATGTTTGTTTATTTATTTTCTTTACATGCGCTAACGCATTTTGTTTTCATTTCTATATAGAAATTGCATTTAACAGGCTTTTTTGGACATTTATTTAATTATTAGCATCAGCGACTGGAAATAATGATAATAATAATAATTCAATATTTCCTTAAAAAATCATTATGGAATTATTTCTGGGAGAACAAATGGACCTTTATTCAATATTTATATATATTGAAATAAAAGCAATTATATTTATTTTTGATTTTTAATTTAAGAGACCAAAATAAAAATTAGACAACGATTTTTAAATTTATTTACAGATAATGGCAAATTAAATGTTAATTTTAAATATCTTAAAAATACTCGAATGTATAATTTATAAGTAAATATTTGTAATTCATTAAATATTTTTGAAGATCTTAATTTGTATATATACATAATTTGATATAAAAAAATATATGTGAATACATTTCAAAAAAAATAATAATAATTTGTTCTTATTTCAAGAAAAAAACGTACTAATCTCAATAATAATACATTTTTGAAATTAGTACGATTTGGTCTCATTTGTATTTGACTTCGTTCTTGTGTTAAGAACAAGTCGTTCTTGTATTAAGAACAAGTCGTTCTTGTATTAAGACAAGTAGTTCTTCTGTTAAGAACAATACGTACTAATATTAAAACAATTTTGTTCTTAATACCAAGAACATCAAGGCTTACTTCAAGAATAATCCGTTCACATTTCGGGAACAAATGTACATATATTGATAAAATTCGTCGCTAAATTAAGAATGATTTGTTCTTAAAAAAAATGCGGAATGTTCCTATTATAAGTCCTAATATTCTTACAAATTTACCAAAATAAACTTTAATCAAGTTGATTTTCAACTTGAAAAAAGTGCTTAATATAAGAAAATTGTTCTTGATTTTCGAAAAACCGTTCTTAACGTACTTTCGAGAACGGTTGGGCCTGATTTAAGTCATGTGTTCTCTGTTTTTTCTCTCTATGTATGTATATTGATATTTGAGTTTATTTTTACATCATACTTGCATTAATCTATGCATCGTTATCACATCATGCATCTTTATCACAATGTATCTGTTCATGTCTATTTGTAGTTGACATCAAATTTTACGCTCTTCTTGATAATAATGTATTTGCTTCTTTAATAGTTTTTCATATGCCTTTATCGATTGTGATAAAGCGTATGAACAAAAAGCCTATTTTAACCAAGTGTTGATGGTTGAGATTAACATCGAGAAGCTAGCTCCTGATGATCAGCGTAATGGTAGCCATTTAGAATCACCTTGGAGATGATACCATAGTATTGCTGAGCCATCATATTCGGCTTGCTCTGCCGGCATTTCACGGAAAGTATTCTGTTTCTAAGAACTTTATTTCATCCAAATTAACCAAATTATAGATCACGAGCATGGGTTGTCCAATATAGAAAAGTTCAACCACTTACTCAATTGTCTGCAAGGTGCTGCGCTTGAAACAGTTAAGGCGTTTCAGTTACTAACGACAATTATCAGAAGGTGTTAGACAGACTAAAGGCTCGTTATGATAATTCGACTCTCATATTTTTGGAAAATATCAGCTTTTTCTTCAACTTACCGACAATAAACAAACCGAATTGTGCACGACTGCGATATTGCATCTGATCTCTACATCTCATTGCAAACCCTGGAAATTCCACAGGCGATTATGAATGATTATCAATTACCAGGGTCTTGACTTAAAAGCATTGCCTTTTTAGAAGGACTGCACGGAGGTGTCGGAACTTCAATGCCAGTTTTTTAATATGCTCAACAATGCTGACTCAATGTCGAATATGTCACGTCTTGCCAACGGCAATAAATCTCGCAAACAAATACGACATTAGGGCTGTACGTTTAGTTGTGCTAGTATGTCGTGTATGCTTTGTTCCAGTCTTGACCACAAACAACATAGTTGTACTCGCTTAAAATCAATGAAAGTTAACCAACGTTTTAAATATGTAAAGAAAAATTATGTTTGCATAAACTGTCTCGCTAAAGGACATCATTACACCCTTTTCCATCGGGATCGGAATGAAGGTACATCAAGAAGTTCAGCTCCTGTGGTAGTAGTACCAATTCAGTCGTCTCTGGCTGTATCGGTTCACATGTCATCACCATCTTCGAATAATTCCGCAGTTCATACTCATACGAATACTTCATCCGAACAGATTATTTTGGCAACAGCATTAGTTTTGGTTCCAGACTCGACTGGCAACTACAAGATGGGCCGTGCAATACTCAATTACGGCGCTATCGCCGGAGATCATGTAGTACGTAATCGCAAAGCAGATGTTAAGTAGTTTCGTCATCCTCTAGACAGAGTCTGAACTCCTTTTGGATGACATAGTTTATTTAGATGATATCTTAGTGAGATAGCCCATAAGCAACCTCAGTTAAGATATTTTGAGATGTGCGTTGTTTTTTGGGTATATAGTAAAGCTTAGTAGCTTGTCCCGCCATAGGCAAGGATATTGTATTCAGTACTGGGAGGCAAATTTAGACTTAGCGCACAAAAAGGTTTCGGACCTGTAAATTATTCACACAATCTATGCAGAAGAATGAAGATGGGCGTTTCATTGTAAGAATCACATTCGAGGAAGATCACAACAATCTGGTTGTTACATCCCTGAAAAGCAACCCTACTAACATTAGATTAAGTGGCAACATTTGAATATTGTATGAAATATATATATAAAGGAATAACGTTCAGTTCTTTTTAAGTCGTGATCGAAAAAGCACGCGTTCGACTCATTTATATATATGTACACAACGCATATATAACAGTGGCGACGAGAGATCGTGTTCTAAATGCTTTATCTCTCATGAGAGAGAACAGTGCAAGTATAGAGATGCAACGTGTAACAAATGTGGTCGTACAGGACATATTGCTCCAGTGTGCATGGCGAAGCAAGACAGTAAATGTGAAAAAAATATCACGAAGAACAAGCCGAATGAAAAATTCAACGCACACAAATCAAAACACACACATGCAAGAAAATTCGTTGAGTCTATAGAAACAATAAACAGTGTTAAGGGTATTGTGAAATGCAAGGAAAATAAGAATTTTATTGAAATGAAAATTTTAAACAAAATTGTGAAATTCCAAATGGATTCTGGTGCAACAGCATCAATTAGTAATTTGCAATTATTAATTTACAAAATGCAATCGTATTTTGTTAGGGTTTGGAGAAAACCCGATTCCAGTACTTGGTGAGTTACATAAAATGCGGACATTTGAAAAAAACAGTTAAAATAGTTGTAGTGAACTTAAAAAATGCAAACAATTTGTTCGGACTCGATTTTTTTAAACTATTTGGGTTTCAAATACAACAAATTGCAAATATTACTGAAGAATAAACAAACAAAGTACAACAATTGTGTGATCAATACTCTGAAGTTTTTGAACCAACTTTAGGTACAATAGAAACGCATAAAACGCAGGCAAATTCCCTTTGCTCTAATGCCTAAATTTAAGCAAGAAGCTGAACGTCTAGTATCTGAAGGAATATGGAAGCATATCAAATTCAGCAACTGGGCTTCACCAATCGTGTTAGTACCAAAATCCGATGGATCTATTAGAATCTGTGGAGATTTTAAAGTAGCAGTAAACGCTCAAATTGATATCGATCAGTACCCACTACCGCCAAGGGAAAAATTATTTCGTTACGGAAAACATTTTTCCAAAATTGACTTAAAAGATGCCTATCTTCAGTTAGAACTTCATGATAAATCAAAGCTTATCACAGTAGTTAATACACCACTTGGATCATTCCAATATCAACGCTTACTCTACGGTATAGCAAGCGCACCAGCAATCTTCCAAGGATATATTGAACAATTGCTTCAAGGTGTAGAAGGTTGTGGAAACTATTTAGACGATATTATAGTATCTGCACCTGCCTTCGAATAGCACATCAGCCGGCTAGAAAAAGTTTTCAATATTTTAAAAATGAATGGCATCCGTTGTCAAAAACAAAAATGTGTTTTCATGAAAAATTAAATTGAATATATTGGTCGTCGAATTAGTGCTAATGGTATCTTACCTGATGAATCAGGACTTAAAGCTGTTAAAGAGCTTAAACCACCCCAGGATATAAAACAACTCGAAGCTTTTATGAGTAAAATAACATATTACCATAACTTTATACCGAATTTATCACAAATTGCAGCTCCATTAAGCATGCTTCGCCGCAAAAATACTAAATTTACATGGGGTGACTCTCAATTTTTTCGTGCAAAATGGATGGCCTGAAAATTTAAATTCTAACGACATCGAATTAAAGCCATATTTTGTTCGCAAACTTGCTCTTACAATTGTTAATGGACTGATATGCTATAATACAGACATCAACCGCGTAGTTATTCCACAATCACTGCAACCAATAAGCTTGAAACTGTTACACGAAGGTCATTGGGTAACTACAAAAATGAAACAATTGGTTCGCCAGAGTTGGCCTGAACCACAATTTTTAACTCAATGTGGCTTATATGTGTAGAATCATTTTCACAATTCCCATTTGTGTGTCAACTTAATTCAACAACAACTGCTAGTACAATTTCCGCACTATCTTCAATGTTCGTAATTGAAGGAATTACGCAAACAATCGTAAGCGACAATGGACCCCAACTTACTGCTGACAGTTTTAAGCAATTTTGTAATCGAATTAACCACATTACTACTGCACCGTTCCATCCCGCATGAAACGGTCTGGTAGAAAGGTTTGTAAGAACATTTAAGTCTTCAGTTGGTAAAAACGTACGGGACGGGTTAACTATCGAGGAAGCTTTGGTAAAATATTTGTCTACCTATCGTTTTTCATCAAATGCACAAGGTAAATCGCCCGCAGAACTTTTGCATGGTAGAACGCACCGCACACTTCTCAGTCAAATAATAGAAAAACCAATAAAGCATCACTTTTCGAATTCCACTTCTAAATTGGAAATAAATCAACCAGTGTATGCCCGTAGCTACTTAAGAGGCGAAAAGTGGTTAAAGGGAACAGTAATTCGACAACTGGGGAAAATGGTATACGTAATTCAAAGCAGCATCGATACAACGTATCTTCCGAAAATACATGCCCAACGCATGTTGATCAAGATCAAAATTGGTCGTATATTCCGCAATTTTCTGAGCAGACACCGACGCAGACGTCTACAAGCAGAGTACCAACGCCACCAGAGAACAGTGAGGTAGAGCAGATACCTACAGAAGACTCAACCATACAACTAGCGAGAACTACAAGGGTATCATCTAGACGGTCTAATATACCACTACGCAGAAGTACACGCCCTCGACTTGAAGCACAGCGTTATTCACCGCCTTTGATTGGAACTACAATTTTTAAGAAAATAATTTCTTTTCAGGGAGGAGAAATGTTATATCCCTGAAATTCTTTTTAAGTCGTGATCGAAGATGCACACAAGATATGTACACAACGCATATATAACACTGGTAGAATCAAAAGATATAGCCATTAACAGATTTATGGCTCTTAAAAGACGTCTTGAGAAAAATAAAGATCTTAAGGCTGCTTATTCCAATCTCATAACAGAATATGAGAAACTTGGACACATGACAAAAATTGATGCTGATGATATCATTTCACCATATTATGTCATACGTCATCACCATGTGCTAAGGCCAGAGAGCAGTACTACAAAACTCAGAGTAGTGTTTGACTCATCGGCAAAGACCTCAGAAAGGTGTGCACTTAATGATTTAATGCTCACAGCCCAACAGTCCAAAGTGAACTATTTTCAATTTTGATTCTGTTTAGAATGCCTCGTTTCGTTTTCACTACTGATGTGAAAAAAATGTATAGGCAAATCCTAATCCACTCAGATGATCGAAAATATCAAACAATTATTTGGAGACAAAATCCAAGGCTACCATTGCAGTATTTCCAGCTAAATACTATAACTTACGGTACAAGATCAGCACCATACCTAGCAACAAGATGTCGGCAACAAGTGGCAAATGAGAATTGTGAAAAATATCCATTGGGTTCACAGTTTCTAAAAAATAAATTTTATGTGGATGATGGTATTGGTGGTTCATATGCGCAAGCTATGGAATTTCAGAATCAATTGAAGCATATTCTCAGTAAGGCCATCTACAAAAATGGTCTGCAAAATGGTTGTTGCACAACATACAAGTGTGTGATCAAGAAGTAAATCTTGACTTCGAAAACGACAATGACAGCTCAGTCAAGACACTTGGAATGATTTGGTTACCTAGAGCTAACGAATTTAGAGTTACAAAAAATTTGCAATCGCATAAGAGAATAACCAAACATACGGTGACATAGCTCGGTTATGCCACCCTTTAGGACTACTTAAGTAACGGCCAAAATGTTCATACAAGAACTTTCTTTAAACCGATGCATAAAATGTATAAGGGCTCAGACTAAATTATGTCAAAAGATCATGGCGAATCTTCCAAAACATAGAATCACGCCTGCAAGACCCTTCATTAATGCTGGTGTGGACTATTACGGACAGTTCTGGATTCATGGCAGGCAGTTCACCTTGAACCAGTGACTGACTTGACGGCAGATGCATTTATTGGAACTCTAAAGAGATTCATAAACAGACGAGGGCGTTGTCAAAACAATTATTCGGATAACTTAACTAACTTCGTGGGAGCTAGAAATCAGCTATCTGAGCTAGCTCAAAGCGTCTTCTCTTCGAATGGTCATGAAAAAAAAAAACTTCTACATGCAGTACGAAAGGAATACAATTCCATTTCATTCCGCCGCGAGCACCACTCTTCGGAGGATTGTGGGAAGCAGCTGTAAAGTTGGCAAAACAATTATTTATAAAAAGAGTTCAAACAGAATCTTTGACGTATGAAGAGTTAGAAGCGATCATTGTGGAGATCAGGCCATTTTTTGATAGGAGAAAATCTCACTACCTCAGTCGACACTCAAGCTAATTCACAAAAACGCTCGCTTGCGACATTGGGAGTTAGTTTCTGGAAACGATGGTCCAATGAATATCTAAATGAACTACAACAACGACACAAATGGAAACAGCCATCCGTCAATCTTAAATCTAACTATATGGTAATTGTCAAAGAAGATAATGTATCAGTCATGGAAAGGCCATTAGGTCGAATAGTCCAAGTGTAGGAGATTGTAATAATTAACTAACAAACATTTATTTTGCTCTGTTATTGGGGGTGTTATCAGTGTATCTCACTAATATATGTCCGGTGTTACTAGGGACTTTAGTAGGTACGGTGCACGCAAATTGTACCAGCTCTGCTCGTCGGCTAACGGGGTGGATTCATATTTCCGGTCTTTATTCTGATTTGCTAGGAATGCGTATATATGTTAACATCATTATAAAATAAAATTTTGCGTTCGTTTTGTAGTAATAATCGTATTCAGATTTACCACAAGGATATAAAAAAGTAGGGATAATCAAGTGGGAAAAGTCGAACATATGTACGAAAAGAATTACTCAGCAGTTAAAGATTGATTGCTCAGTTGTAAGTTGACCGCAGATGACGTGTGCCAACTATGATCACTATTTCCAACTTTTTTAATTAAAAATTTAAGGTGACCCCTTGTATAAACGTTCAACTAGTATTACAAGGTAATCTCAATAATGGAATCAGGTCGACTTGAAATCGTCTAATTCAAGAAGCAATTATACAAAACCATTTCGAAAATAATAAACACGCTTTTATTTAAATTCATTTCCTACCACTACAAATATTAATACATAAACTGGGTATCGCGAAACTATTCATTTAAATCTATAAAATACTGCCGTAAATGCATCTTGTACTAGCCGCATTTACTTACTATAATGTAGCAAAAATTATAATCTAGAAAGTGCATTTAAACTTCAATAGTAATATTAGAGGCTTAAATTAGCAATGCATAATTAGGTTGATAATTCCTATTGATAGTTAGATAAACGGTAAAGTAATTATAGTTAATTAATATATGGTATTTGTAATGTCGAAACTAAAAGTATTAATGAAGCGAGCTTCATTTTATTAAAGATACGATATTTCAATTTATAGGAATTTAATAACAAAAATGATCGAAGCAACAAAATTTAGGTGTGCGCATGTTTATACAATTTATGGATGATATAGATAATCCGTTCGTGCAAAAAGAAAATAATATTTGTTTGTATAAATGACGCGATGGACAAAATAGTAAATTAATTAATATACCCAGCCAGAATCGGGCATTAGTTATGACAACATTGATACTACCGCGACGCAACCGAATTTTATAGCATGATGAATAAATCCGAATCTATTTAAAGGTTGATTTACTTCTATCTCTTTAAATAAGCAATATACACAATGTTTAATGGTTACTCACTGTTGCTGGTGGATCCTTCGCAGAAAGCTTTCCGGATGATCTGGTGCAGCTAATGATGAAAATGAGAGAGATAGTGAGGAGACAGATTCGCATCGTACAACTTGCAATTTACGCAACTTAATTAAATACTAACTGATTTTATAAACATGCTCTTAGCAAAAAAAAACTCAGATAATCGAATTAGATTAGATGAATTTGAAAATGAACATTAATAATGAAAATGACTAAAAAAAAAATGAAAAATGCACTTTTCAAAATAGTATATCTTTTAGTATATCTAAATTATAATTAAATTAGATAAATTTAAACAGCCATATTTAGTTGGGGTGTCGCCATATTGACTATTTTAAATAAAAAACTAGCCGATCTTCACTGTAAAATACCAATTTCAATAAATTTATACAACATTTTCTTAACGCAAAAAGAAACTAGTGACAATAGCATGAATTTATGATTAGGTTTTCCTAAACTCTGCATTTTTCCCCCCGTAGTTTTACGCGACAATTAAATTGATTTAAATTAGGCTTGTACTTGTACTGCTGTTTGAACTTGAGTTATTTCCGATATAAGGTACTAAAATTAATTTTCAGTACGTAATTCAACTGCTTAACAACGTTGCTGCTGCTGCTCCGTACCTTGTTGTTGGAAAACAATACGGAAAACATCAGCAACTGTATTAATGCCGCTCAAGCGCATCGGGACCAGCTACTTGTGATGTATTATTCTTTACTTAGTGATGTAACGAAGGATTGAGTGCAACAAGGGCCACTACAATTTCCCCCCTACCAAGATCATAATTTGGGCGTAAAAGGAACGCACAAATTATGATTGCCCTTGAAGCGAGACAGAGTAATGCATAATTGGTATTATTGTGAAATAGTTAATATTGGGAAACAAATAAAAACACTATATATAAAAAAAAATAAATTAATTTAAAGGTAATATATATTGATACGATGTAAAGCAAAAAGTCGGCCTGATTCCATTATTGAGATTACCTTGTAATACTAGTTGAACGTTTATAGAAGGGGTCAACTTAAATTTTTAATGAAAAAAGTTGGAAATAGTGATCATAGTGGGCACTCGTCATCTGCGGTCAACTTACAACTGAGCAATCAATCTTTAAGTAATTCTTTGAGTAATTCATTTCGTGCATGTGTTCGACTTTTCCCACTTCATTATTCCTACTCTTTTATATCCTTGTGGTAAATCTGAATACGATTACTACTACAAAACGCACGCAAAATTTTATTTTGTAATGATAACATATATACTTACGTCTAGCAAATCAGAATAAAGACCGGAAATATGAATCCACCCCGTTAGCCGACGAGCAGAGCTGGTACAATTTGCGTTCATCGTGCCTACTAAAGTCCCTAGTAACACCGAACATATATTAGCGAGATAAAATTAAACACCCCTCAATAACAGAGCAAAATAAATGTTTGTTAGTTAATTATTAGAAGAGAGAGAGAGATGACTGTTTTGTGCAATGAGTTGAAGTTAAAACAGCAAGAGGAATTTTTAAGCGGCCAATAGCTAAACTTGATCTTTTGTCAATTAATACAGAAAATATTTTGGAACCAAATCAAGAAGGCAATGATGATTCCGTTGAAAAAAAAACTAGCGAAAAAACTAAAAACTTTCTTTTGAGAAATTGACAACAGATCATCACCACTACGCTTCATATGCAGCACTAACTATAGTGATAATACTTATCATCAAGGCAACATATTTAAAGAAAAGAAAACAACAACATGTTATACCTACCGTCAGCATAATTTCTGCTTAGCCACCACCGAATGACCATTCATTTACTATCGAACTAGGGTATGTTGAATAACTATACAACGGGTCGGAGAATGTTCATACGCTTTATCACAATCGATAAAGGCATAGGAAAAACTATTAAAGCAGCAAATATGTTATCATCAAAAAGAGCGTAAAATTTGATGTCAACTACAAATAGACATGAACAGATACATTGCTGCTATTAAACTCTGCACCGCACAGTGTGATAGTGTAATTCGTTTGAAGCGTCTGTTTAGACGATACCGCTATCATTTCTAATTTCCAATATATGAACAGTTTCATTATCACCAATCTGTCTACAAGCGATCACAGCATGGTAGCATCTACAGTGCATCCATGCACTGCTTTGTACACCAATCGCATCAAATAGTGCTTGTGTGATAACGATGCAGCTTCCACTCGAATGTGCGCGCAAGATAATGCACCATGATTTAAATACATAGATTAATTTAATTATGATGTAATAATAAACTCAAATATCAATAACATAGCTAATACAGAATCATTCGAATTTCGATTACTATATAAGTCACTAGATTTTGTAAATAAAGTTCAGTTCAAATCATTTACTCAAAGAAGCAAGTCTTTCTTATTATCTTCCAAGGAACTCATTTAAATTATAGCAAACTGCAGGACTAAGTAACAAGTGCTTAGTTTTTGTCCATCGTTGTTTTGAATAATCAAAAGGCATTCCAGGTTACCAGTACCTGCGTGTGCATCAATTGCTACAGGGTGGGTTTCTAGCAAAACAAAATATTCATATATAACTGCATTCCAAGTTGCAAGTGCCTGTGTATGTATGGTATAGTGAATTGTAGTAATATCCTTACAACAAACGTTTTAATTACACTCCAAGTTACAAGTGCTTGTGTCAAAATTATTCACTCGCCATCTCTTCGTGCGCTATGGCTTAGCATCTTCTTTTAAGCTCGTTTCAAAAATTGTTCTAATACGCGAAATATTTTTCTTTATATTTCCACACTGCTGTTTAAGTTCTTCAAAAGACGTTGTTCTGTTTCAATCAAAAACAAACATTAACCTTGTTGATATTTGCAGCTATCGATATGTATGGAAGAATTTGAATGCAAAATGAAGCGATGATCCGCACTCCAAAATACAAGAATAAATGTCCAAACTATAAATCTAAAACCCAACAAGCAATAACAGTTGTTTTGTGCAAAAGTTAGCAGACAACAACGAAAGCACACAAATACATAATACTTGACAAACTCTAAGTTGAAAATAATGTTATTTATACTGAACTACAAGTTTGTTAGAATACGTTATATTAAGTACGTGTTTTAACAAATTATAACCATTTATATTACAGATATCAGAACAATATGCTCTTAATATAATTCATTAAATATTTAAAGTAAGAGAAAAACAGAAATCGCAGCGCATTGACAACAAAGCAATAAAAAGAAAATAAATATAATCAAAATAATCAAATTATGTATAGTCTCTGCCTTGTTTACACTTATAGAGCACTATTCGATTTTCAAGCTTATATTGACTTAACTGAATAGCTTTATCATACAAATGCAGAAAAGTGGTCAACAGGTTTGTACGCCCATTTGATGTGTATGTGTTGTATCATTCGCTTAGTTGTACCTAATGTCAATGAGCGAACTGCTCTGGGGACTTTTTCTTTAATACGAACACAAAATACAAATTTAAGAATTTTTGAATCATGCCCACCGGCAAGTACGTTATATATAGCAGTTTCAGCTATACACACGGTATGTGGCGTACTAGCTGAGGCAGTTGCCGTAATAAGTTGAGTAGTGTATGTTCCTACCGCAGAGCCATTTGCTGCAGGCTGAGTATGAGCTGTGGAGCTTTGATTTGATCTTAGAGCTTGGTGAGGCTACGGATAAAAACTTGTGAGTGTCTATATGAGTTATTGGGTAGTGCAATAATGTGTGGTGCGCTGACCGCATTGTAAACATTTTTGGATGGACTGAGGCAGTTAAGACATCCCTTTGTGCTATCGGCGATAGTTTTTCTCGCATAGCAGTCTTTGAACAGCAAATCAGGGTCAAAATATGGTTGTCACCGCAGTGAACGCAGTGAATGGAGCTTTGAGATCCAGCGGTAGCGTGGAAACTTCTACCCTTGTACTTTTTGGCCGTGTGATGTTTATTATACCCCGGCGGGGCTGTATGTGACGTACTTGATCGTGGTTTTCGATAGTTACATCCATTTTCGAGAACATCGATGCTGATAAGCCGATTGCTTAAAAACATTTCCAGCTTTTCGAATGTAGGTATGAATACTGTACTACCCAACAAGTGATCCCATGCTAGAAGCGTGTCATTTGGCAGCTTGGGTACTAGATGATGAACTATTCAATGGTCCCAAGTCGTGATGGTGATATTGAGGCGTTCAAACTCGTTGATGCAAACGTTCGCCATATTTAACATATGTTTGAACTGTTGAGAGTTTTCTATGGTTAGTGTCGATATATCGTATAGTGAGTTTATATGGTACATGAATTGCACTCGTGGATTATTGTACCGCTTGACGATTAAAGTCCATGGTGTTGTATAGTTGCTCTCAGTCTAATCCATTTGGTGAACATCATTATCATGGTCCACTGGTAACGGCTGTTTTAGAAAGTGAATCTTTTGAATGCCGCAAAGAGATACATTGTTATGGATAAGGTGAACAAATACATCGTAGAATGCTTGAGAATGACGGCACAGGTAATTTGGGTAATTCAACCCTCGATGAAGGTGTTGCAATTATGGTTGTGTTGCTGTTGAACAAAGATGTAGATTCTAAAAAAAAAACCCTGCGTTGGAAATGCC
Source organism: Leucophenga montana (assembly GCA_035044765.1). Taxonomy (NCBI): domain Eukaryota; kingdom Metazoa; phylum Arthropoda; class Insecta; order Diptera; family Drosophilidae; genus Leucophenga; species Leucophenga montana. Next base: position 21,471 of record JAWNNQ010001549.1, read on the forward strand.
TTATTAAATGCTTCGGAGATTAAGCAATATAGTGTTGCAAACCCTTCTTCGAAACTTAGAGCAACATCTTTTAAAGAAATATGCTGTCAATCGTGAACATTCAGACATTATTTTAATTATATTTTCAAATGCACTCAATATTATGAACACCAACACAATTGTAATCAAACACTCACTTCTTTACTCCGTTGTTCCGGCACTTCTATGCTCGAAATATTAGCTCAAAGGTGTGAAAAGAATCGACGATAAATAGACTCTTTTGCTGCTTCTGCTTTCCTCCTTCTTAATCAAATGCTGCCGTCTGTATTAAATGTGCCTATATGTATGTATTATCGCTTTAACGGAACGTATACCGATTGATTTTGTGGAAATAAATGCTACTGCGGCTAGTATGAACAACATTTACTTATGTACCTAAATGATATTAAAGTTTTAAAATTTGTAATGCTTTTATATAAGTTGGCAATGATAAGTGGCCCTCATGGGCCACCAAAAATGTTGTGTCATGCACTTAGTTGTACCGAATGTCAATGATGAGCCAACTACTCTGGGGTCTTTTTCTTTAATATGAACACAAAATACAAATTTTTAGCTTTAAGTGATAATGTTTGTTTAACTAATATACTAATAGCAAATCTTAATTAATTTATGCAATTCGAGTTAATTATCGCGATCAGCAAGCACAGGCAACCACTTTCGTTCAGATTCAATTGCAGACTATTTTTCATCTCTTTGCTGAGAATTTGCTTAGTGATCACGACTTCAGTTTGACAGTTATGCTCTTGTATTTTAAGGCGAATTTGTGCTCTCTCATTCTCTCACACAAAATCGTACAATATGTATAGCGTTCGTTGGGATACAATATGATGAGCTGCCAGCTAACCTCAATTTAACAACGTCTAATCCTTTCTAGTGTTTTATTAATACCGACATTCGTAGTTAAAGGATCATTGTGAGGATGGTCCGTGATAAGCTCTAAACTTTCTAATCGCTAATATGGCCGCCAAACGTTCTTCCGCCATAACAGAGTAGTTGCGTTGGGCTTTATTCAATGTTTTTGATATAAAGGCGATTGGAATTTCGCCGCCAACTCGATTGATTCGCGCCAAAACTGCTCCAACTCCCGTACGACTGCAATCATAGTTCACAGCTAACGTTCAGGACTATGCATGACAGGAGCACGCTCATATGTTGCTTGAGTAACTCATCTACTCAAATCTACTCTTTATTTTTGTTATATATGTGTAATTTAAAAATGTACTAACCTACTCTCGTTCACTCATACTCTCATTCATATCTTTCACACATATACATACTACACACATATATACCAATTATTATAGATACACAAAGGACGCATTAATAAAGTCAGTCGTTAAGTTATGCTGAAGCAATGCACAACACGCGTCTTTCACTCAGACACCTCAAATACAAAACTTTTTATTACGTTAGTAAGTAGAGAATCAACAGAAGCATAATTCCGTAGAAGTGTATTGTATTGTTTCCTTGGTATGACAGGATATACAAAGGAAACGTCGTATTGTTTGTGAAATTTTGGAAAATCTGTAATTCCATGAATCTTACCAATGGCAACCAAGGTATTTAGGTATTTAACCTTTGTGAGGCAGAATTGGCTTTTTAAATATTAACACAGAGCAATTCGACTTGTCGAAGTACACGAAAACGCAGATGTTATACATCAATCTGGAAATAGTCTGTGGGGCGTACATTGGCAATCAGGTATGTAGGAGCCCCACAGCCGTAGCAAAACACTCGCCTTTCTGGCAAGTATTCCTGATAGCGGTGACCAGTAACCCAACAATTCCACTTTCAACCTCATCAGGTCGTTTTTAATTGCACGACCAGGATCAACTAGAGTACAATCGGATTTTGATTCGATTGAAATCGAGAATTTTTTTTTAAATTTATTAAGGCGCAATCAAGAATTCAAAAAATTATAAGGGTTATATTTATAAGGGTCAAAATTTGCCAAGTGATACCGCCAACAATTTTATAGCATTCGATTTTTGTGCAATTACTTTAAAATTGTAGTGTTAGTGGACAACTATGAAATCTGTAAAACAAGGCAGACCTATTATGAAGGGTTGTCAAGTTATAGGGGTGTCAAGTTTTTTGCTTTTACTGGCTGCGGTGATTTTCAATTAATCATAACTTTCATTACAATTAGTCGATTTTAATTTGTGTTTTTTAAAGCATTTTTGACAAGGTTTTCAAAAATGCCATTGGTTTTTTTTTTTCTAAAAAAAAAGTAACCTATTTTTTTCAATTTTAAGAATATTTTTGTGTTTTTTAAATAAAATATATCGAAAGCTTGAATTTTTTCCTACAAAAATATGTAAGACCGAAAATGGGATCAAAAAATGTATATAGTTTTAAAAGGTTTCAAACGCGTGAGTGCGCGACGTCAAATAACTGCAGCGTTATAAAGCGTTTCACAGAATTTATTTAAGTTACAATTACTATTTAAAAGTAAAATATTAATATTTTATACATTTAATTAAGTTTAAAAATATATTTTTTCTGTGTGTTTCTCTGAATTTACAAGTTAAATTTACAGTTTAATTTACTAGTTTCCTGGTTTTTTATATTTAGAAAAAACATCATATTTCAATGATGCGGAATATTTCCTTAAAATCAGAGTGGAATCAGCAGAACAGTCAAAGGAATGATACTTTTGAGTACCAGGAATAGTTTTCGAAAGAGCAAAGCGAGTTTTTAGTTCTTCTGCAAACGCTGCATGATCTTCCTTATTACTAAAAAATATAGTTATTTCAGTCAAGTTCTTTTTTGCCCATTGGAAAAGATCATCAGCAGTTAAAATAGTATTTTTAAATGATGCTTGTAGACGTGCTCTTGCAGCAAGTCTTTTAATTGTCCCTCCGATACCATCACAGGGTCCTTTCCAAGTGCAGTAGGGAAAAAGTACCAGTCACATGGAATACCAAAATCATGATAATGATGTATAAGATTTGTAAAATTATACTTATTTTTAATATGTTGCGCTGCCCCATCTGTGAAGTAAAAAAATTTTGTTGGGTTCAAATTCTCTTTCAGAAAATTCGTTATAATTTTCTGAAGTTGATAAAGAGCCACTGTATCGTGATTAAGACAATCTGAGAAAATAGCTAGACTGCGATATCTTACCTCATTTTCTTTCTTATAATAAATTACAGCAGTAAAGATGGTGGCCTGGTTATTATTTCAGTGAAAGGATTGAGCTGTGTTTTGAACTATAAATACGTAGTTCTCAGCACAGAATAATAAATTCTCCCTCCTTTAAACCATTTTTTAATTTTTAAGAAAAGACGATTATTCTCTAGTTATAAAAAAATGAGATTTTAACTTAGACACACGCTCACAAAATTTTTCCTAATTTTCTTCTGCATCTGAAATTTCTGTATGCAATGTGCTTCTGGCAGTGTGTTGCCAAGTTTGATATTAAATTTTTTCAATACAATTATTTTCTAAAACAGCATTTAGAAAATCTTTGAATGGGCCTGTACCAGGACGTGATTCACATTCATCCAAATAGCAATCCGAAGTAGCATTAGCGCATACAATTTTTGTTAAAGCATCCTGATAAGTAAGTATCGGAGAATCAGAATTACGGGTCAGATCATGTATTTTTAGGGCATATAACATAAGATTTACAATTTCGTTATAAACACATACGCAAACCGTATGAGTGCCACTTTATCCAGCATGTACGCAATTACTTGGTCTCAATTGTGATAATTTTGAAAGGCTAATTTTAACTTCAGGGTATTTATGTTGAGGAGTACAATTCAGACAGATCGCATAAAATAAATCTTTTCTGAACTTGTTCTCGAGACCCAACATTTAATTTAACAGAAACAAAATCTTTCATGCCAGGTAGCATACGGCTATTTTCATCATCATTATAGAAATTTATAGTTTTACAAAATATAGTTTTAAACTTCTTAAATAAATGCATAAAATATTAATATTTTACTTTCAAATAGTAATTGTAACTTAATTAAATAATGTGAAACGCTTTATAAGGCTGCGGGTATTTGACGTAGCGTACTCCCGCGCTTGAAACTTTCTAAAATTATATACATTTTTTTTATCACATTTTCGGTGTTACGTATTTTTGTAGGAAAAAAGTCAAGCTTTCAATATATTTTAAATAAAACAAAATCAAAATTGGCGCTAGGGATAAACACACAAATTTAATTTTAAAATTCCAAAAAATAGGTGAAATTTTTTTTTAAATAAAAACTAATAGCATTTTTGAAAAGCTTGTCAAAAATGCTTTAAAATTTAAAATCGACTAATTGTAATGAAAGTTATGATTAATTGAAAATCACCGCCCGCAGTAAAAGCAAAAAACTTGACAACCTTTCATATTAGGTCTGCCTTTTGTACAGATATCATAGTTGTGCAATAACACTACAATTTAAAAGTAATTGCACAAAAATGGAATTTTTGGCGGTATCACTTGGCAAATTTTGACCCATAAGCGCGTTACGGCTCGCAGAGTTTGTGCAATAAACTCCCAAAAAACTAAATTGTGAACAAGTTACACTGGATATGGTCATCTTCGAGGAATGTGGTGATATGTCGTCAGCAAGTGACCATAAGCGGTGAGTGGATCTTATGGATGAAATGAAATCTCCTTCTCAACTTCCACTAGACGCAAATCTCTATGAAGTACTGAATTTAAAGCTTCACTGATGCATCCCGTTATTCGCTCTAAGCTTTGCATGACTTGCACCATTTTACGGTTTGACTATGAGGCCATACCCCATATCTGTATGGCATATCGTCACATGAGAACTATGACTTGCAGGTATTTATATCGCTTATAATAAAGCGGAGGCTTGCTATTGGTTTTCAGCATTCAGTCAATAAGCCTCATCCTTGCTTTACAGGCGTGATCTTTGCTTTTTAAGTGGCAGGCTAGAGTCAGTTTCCTGTCAAGGACGTATAACTCTGTAAAGTTTTATATCCATATGACACATTTTTATTGATTTGGAATCATGCGGTGTAAAAATGCAGAAGTATGATACTTTTTTTTTATTGATTTCGAACCGTGCGGCAGAAGTCACTTCAATTGACTCTGCACTAAAAGTCAAACCGCAGACAGGACAATTAACTCGAGTGTGTCCAGGTCTATGAAGGTGGCTCTGAAGATCAGAGCTCGGCTCAATCACAGCAGAAAGCTAACCCATGAGGAGAGGAACAATCTGATGTGGGCCGAGAAAAAGATCAAAGAGGTACATAAGCATTTTGCGCAGTCCAACAATACAGGCTACATGCAGAAATGATACGTCGAAATTGGATGTACCCGCGAGCAATCGACCAAGCAATCCACAATACAAACAAAAAACCAAGGAGATAGCCAGCGGTGTGGCAAAGCTACACCTCGTCGTGGAGCTCATCGACAATAGCGACCCCATCGGTGGAAAAATGGAAGACCGTTAACTCAAAGCTGCTGAAAGCCATTTCCAGAAGATGAAAAATCCGGAATCTCTACCCACCACCTTTGACGGAACAATTTGGTTCAACGGGGTCAACATCCTGAGATGTAAGGACGAGCTCGTCTAAAGTAAGTCATGGGCACGGTGTCTTCCATGGTCAGCCCGTGGGAGAGTGCTAACTGAGCTCCTAATTCTGGAGGAGCGCCCGTCGATGTGGCTTTAGTCCAAGAACCCTAGAAAGCGTTGGGAAACAAGAGATCGTATCTAAAGTCACCCAAATACCCAAACACAGTAAGTAGAGCAAGGACCACTATTCTGGTAAGGCAAGAGTTATATGCTTACTTAATGTCTAATTATAGCACGGATGACCTCACAGTCGTGGCACTCGAAGCATGGTCCTGGTACATGGCGCACGATAGGTAGACACCAACTGAAGAACTGGAGAGGTTGGTGCAGCAATGGATCCCACCCAAAATAAGCGGAACACTATTTAGACCGAAAAACAGCGTAAAATAATTGTATTGGATAGCAGGCTGATCTGGACTCAACCTTCATCCTCTGGATTCCTCGCCACCGGGGCATAGACGATAACGAAATGACGGATAGTCTAGCAAAAGAATGCGCCGAGTTACCGTGAGAAGTAACAACAGACGTAAAGCAAACTGGAGAACACTTGGATCAAAGCTAGAGAGAGGTGGAAGAACACGAAACAAACCAAAAAACTCTCGCACTACTTGTTGTAGCTCCAGAGAGACTGCAGATTGTTGGTAGGCATTCAACAGGGCATTGCCTAGCAGCCGCTTATGCAAAAATACTAATCATAACCAACATGGGGCGTTGCAGGAAATGCAAGGCAACAGGAGTCACGGAAAGTCTGGAACACCTCATCTGCCCAGTAATCGCAAAACCAAGATTAAAATACCTTGGTACCCTTGGGACGCGTTAATGGAAGATTTTTATATTAAATTGCAGGGATTCTGATTCTATTTGATTTCTTTGATGTCGATGTGCTGAAATTTCTGTATGCCTGTTACTTTAAATATTTTATGAAATTTATTGAGTAGAGATTATTCATGTATCTTATCTGGCTTCACATTATATTATGTGCGCTAAATTTTATAGGTATTATTGTTATTTCAAACATTTCGCCTTTCATATATGTTAAATGAGACAAATCAAGAGCGACAATTACCGACTAACCAATATTAATATACAGTTCTAGTTATTATTCATAATTTTTATTTTTTAAAATTTTGTTAAAAAAAAATTTACTTAACACAAGTTGCATGTGTCATGAATACAAAATTCTACAAATAAAATTGGAAACGTTTGAGACTTTTTCATTTAATTCAAAAATCGGCATGCGTAAATTTGAATTTAAAAATGTCATTATCACTAAATATCTTTAAAAATCGAGTAAAAAAAATACTCTTTACTCTAGTTACCAAAGTAATCCAATCTTAACTATTGAAATTATTTATCTTCACATTGTTTATACAAATAATTCCTGACTTATGACGTTTTTACGTTGGGGCGTGTCGCCGCCCATTTTTTAAATATACATATGCATATTCTACTTTAGGGACCGAACATTTTTTTTAATGAAACATATTTTGCCTGGTTAATTCATTTTTCAATGAAACTATAAAATATGAAAACAAATTTAAAATAATTAGTTTGTGATAAGAGAGGCTGAATTTTCTCGGCCCGACACGAACACGAGGCAGTCATTCTACAAAATTGTTCATATCGTTCGGCACCATGGCGGTCTAATTATATACTGTTTTTATAGAGGTCAATAAAAGTGATTTGAATAAAAATGCTGAGATTACATAACTTCAAACTGAAAATTTGCTTTATTGGAAAGACAATTTTATGTTTAAATATGATTTCGGGCATGTGGACGCCGCTGAAGTCCATGACATTCCCATTGAGGCAAAAATGAGCATCATCACTGATGAATAATTTCAATAGTTCAACTGCGATAAAAGAGTGGGTTGATTTCCAGTTGATTTTCAGTCCATTAACCGAACGTACTGTGCAAACGATGATCATTCGACTTTAATTCTTGAACCATCCAGGCCGAGATTTTTTCGTAGATGGCGAATCTACCCGTTTGTGTCCTCAATACTACGCTCAACAGCAACACTTGTTTCTTCGGTGCGCACTGTACAATGTAAATGTGGTGCAAAAAAAAAAACAATCCATGGTAAATAGAAATAATCGCTCGAATGGACGATTATGTCGACCGTAAAAAGGACGTAGCGCACGGTAACATTCCTGAACTGAACCACGATTTTCGAAATATACAAAATTTGAAAGCGTTGTTCTGTTAGTTTATTCATGATAGAATCGTAAACTAAACTGAGTACAAATGACAATAGCATTACCTGATCTGACAGTTTATTCCCTGTCGGAAAATGGAACCTCAAAAAAACACGCTGTACAAAGTCAAGTTTAACTGTGGTACAGCCCACCCTCTTATAGTAGGCGAGACTTGTTCAAGAAATAATACATACAATTTTACTATATCATTCAGTGTACAGAGAACGGCTTAGCGTGATTGCAAAAACGTTCATACACGAACAATAGCCGATTAATCGAGCCACTCGGCTCAACCGATCAAACTTGCATACGTACACGTTTTCACTGTTGATTTAAAATCAGTCAAATGAGCCAATATTTTTTGCTCTCTGAGTTTATTCATGCATACCCGCTGTGTGCGTGTGCATGAAGCCCGAAGCTCGGCTACAAAATCATAAAAAACCGTTGTGCATGTACACGAGTTGAATGATTCGTTTCGTTGAGTGATTCATCGTGAGCAAAACATTTCGTACCGAAGGCTGTGCATATACACGGTTGATGTGTTCGTCAGCATGAGCTGATTTTTATTCAACGCTGTTTCGTTCAGTGAGTGGAATTTAGTAAGAATTTTTGCGTGTGAGTAAATCAAGAAAAAAGTGAATTTTGAAGCTCTCTGTCAGTGTAATTTTTGCATAGACAGACAACTCTGGTAGTTTCTTTAATGCGTTAGAAACTCAATTACAAAATATATTGGAACACGGTTTTGTTTGAGAACTATATATACTCAACACAGAGTAAAAATTACAATAATGTAGTCGTCACACTACGTGTAAAGAGTATATACATATTTGGAAATTGAGGATCGTTACAATAAGCTTTCAATAATTAATTTGAAGAAAGTCAATGAGTTTTTATAACTGAATTGAATTAATATGCGTTAATAACTTTCGTATTTTTAAATTTATAGCGCAAATTGTAGATTACTTTTATTGTATAGATATGCAATACATTAAATTGCTTTGATGAAAAATAAATATTTCATGAATGTTAATTAAAGCTTAAATTTAGATTTGATAAGAACTACGTACATCATTGTTAAACAATTTTTTATTCGAATATTCGATTTTGTTTTATATTACTACTAGTATGTTTTAAGTATTTTAAGATAAGGGTACACAATTTAGAGTATTAAATTCGAAAACAACTTTTATTATTTTAGGATTTTTTGCTTGATAAATATTTATGATATATGTAAATCTAAAAGTGCTACTTAAAATGTTGTTAATTGTTTGCATTCCAAAATTAAAAAGTTTAAGTGTCCGTGTGTATATTGCTTTTCGCGTTTTATAGTTGCACTATTTTGAAATTTAATAGATTAAATGTAATTTATCACATGGTTTGCATTTAGAGGCAAGAGAAGTGTTTTTAATATTGTAATGTAATATTTTACAAATATATTTAAAAGTATTTACAGTTTTCTCATTAATTTTTTTTTTTTTTGGGTTTAAGATTCAATTGCAATGTCATCATACCCTACATAAGTAGATATAATTATGAATTAAAATAAGATTAGGAAATGTTTGTCTTTATATGTTAAAAATACTGAAGAATTGTTTTTTCTTATAAAATCTTGTTGTATTATTATCCTTAAGGTTTACGAGCATTAAGTATTACTGTCCTTGCTTAAGTTAAAGAGATTTTTCGTTTATTATATAATTGCTTTTGCGGTTGCTTTTTCTCTTGTGTGATTCGATACTATTTTGAATTTTGGTATTAGTTTATGGGTAAATATAGTTATGTTTCATTTTTGGGTTTTTTTTTATGTGCGTTAAATATTTAATTATATTTATTATTTTTGTTTTTCTTGTTTTGATTTTAAATTAGGGTTTATGTTAACTTAACGTTACTCTCATTGGATACCAAATTTAGAGGCACAGACAGGTCCTCCAACATGCTTGTTTCTTCATTAAAAACCGATTTGTGTTGAACTTTTTTTTTTTTTAAAAGTCCATCCTTCAAAGATTTTGATGCTTCATCCGGCACTTTTTTCTTGTACTTCTATTGATAAATGACATATCAGAAATATTTGTATAATCTCTCAAAATGTTACATCGATGGAACCATAGACTCACCATAAAACTTGTACCCGAATTAAAAACGTCGGGTGGAGTAAAGTATTCTTGCTGCTTAATTTCCACAGTAATGTTAGTATCCTCAGATTGTTTGCTTCCTGTAATTTATGTATTATTTAATAACTGCAATGCATTTTATTATTTATCGATTAGTAGACTTAAAGCTCTCTTTAGACCGATTCAGATTGATCCCAGATATGTGTCATCGTCTGAAACTGCCTTAACTTAGAAATTGATAAATCCAAAATACAATTTTTAATAAAAAAAAAAAGAAAAAAAGGTCGGTGGGTCCGAATCTTTAATACTATTTACTCTTGCCATTTCTGCTCGGCAATGCTGGTATTAACTTCACTTTTACCATTTTTGAAGTCATGTTTGATTTAATAAATTTTATATAATATATAATAAAATTTAGTTTGAATTTCATATATTTGGATGTTGTGGTTGGCATAAAATCTTGTGGAAACTTTTTTACGCATGAAATAATTAAAAATAATTTAATAATTAAATCATCTGGAATGTTTTGCAGCATGCGCTGGACAGTTGAGCTATTGATACCTCATACATTCCTCATACATTTTTTGATATACAAGGTGTGTCGCAAAGGAAACAGGACTTTTTAAAAATGGCGTTTCTGGTGGTAGGTACATGTGTTGGAAAGGTATATCCTAAATATAAAACTGATAGTATCTTTTGGGCATCGGTCGAAAAATGAGTATTCCTCATAATCTTTCCTCAATGTCCTCATAGCTGTGTCCTTTCATCGGTAAATGAAGTTTGCCAAATAGATAAAAGTTACACGGAGCCAAATCAGGCGAGTACAGTGAATGGTTGATGGTTAAAATGGCATTTTTGGTGAGACTATCGGTGATAAGTTTCGACCGATAAGGCGGCGCATTATCGCATTTTTGGTCGTCAGTCAATTTGTGCTGAACAAACTGTGAACACACCTTCCGTAGACGCAATTTCTTTGTCAAAATGCGATGAATCGAATCTTTGGGAATATTTAATTCCATTTCCATATAACGCAACGAAGATTTCGGCTAATTTTGTATAAATTCACGCACTTTTTCAATGTTTTTTTCGATCACCACTGATTTTGGCCGGCCCGACTTTTCATCGTCACAGAGTCTTCAGTCTTCACGACCTTCTTGAAAACGTTTAAACCACTCGTGAACACTGCCACGCGATATACAATTGTCACCATAAACTTGTTTCATCATTTGGAACGTTTCGGTGAATGTTTTACCAAGTTTAAAACAGAACTTAATATTTGCTCTTTGTTCGAGATTCATTTTTCGACCGATGTCAAAAGAAACTGTCACTTTTAGCGCGATAACTTCGCTTATAGTGGTCCGATTGTCATAAAATGTCAAGAGGTCAGTGAAGGATGTACCTTTCCAACGCATGTATGTACCAATAGGAGCGGGCTGTGTACATTCGCCAAATTCTCATCACTTGCGGGAGGTGTTATTTCTTTAATATGAAGAAATCTGCAGCTGAGGCTCACCGAAATGACAATAACATCAACGGCGAAGCCAAATATCCATGGATCCAAGCTTATGCTCTGTATTTTGTGGGATCTAATCCACTGTAAGCTAATCAAAACGAAAGAAAAAAATGATAGTTTACTTCGATCACCTACTTCGATCAATCTATGTCTCAATGGTTGTCAACGGCAGCAAACCATCGTAATAATTGCGTTCGCGTACTGCCAACTTGCGCAAATAGTGGCATTCATTTTTCTGTTGACGTCCATTGGGTCCTCTTCGATTTGCGATTTTACGCAAAATTAAATAAAATACATTTTTTTTCGCAACACTTTTCTTTAACAGTTTGAGGTCGCTGAACACGAATCCGTATGTAGCCAGAAAGATGGGAAAAACTAGTAGCTAACGATGGACAATATTTTAAATAATCAATAAAGAGTGGCAAAAACAAAACAGAACAACAAAACTCATAGAACAATTAAATCATACCAATAAAATGTGAAATAAAAGTTCTCGGGAAAAAAAATAAAAATGCAGCCGGTTGAACCTGATTATTTCTCAGCTATCATAAAGCTATTAAAAGAAAAACAAACTCAGTTCTACAGTTTTCAACAAAAGGAAGAACGTGGTTTTAAAGTAATTCTACGAAACATGCATTACTCTACAGATCAGGATGAAATCAATGGCGAACTTGCTGAGCTATGACATGATGTTCTAAATATCTTTAATATTAAGAAAAGCGATACTAAACAACTTCTTTCTCTTTTCTCTCTTGAACGTTAAGTTAAAGACAACAATAAAGACATTTACAACATTTGCTATCTAATGCACTGTAAAATTATATTTAAGCCTCCACAGATGAAAAGAACAATAGACCAATGAAATACGGTCATACTAAAAACTAGTGTAGCAAAGAACCTGTTTGCGTGAAATGCTCCAGTTGCCACAAAACCAATGATTGCACCCTCAGCAATAACGAAATAAAATGTGCCCTGTGTGGAGAGAAGCACACTGCCAAAGAAAGAAGTCCACAACACCCAGACAACACGCAAGCACCATTAAGGGAACCCCACTGACATCACTCGATAAAGATTATGTAAAACAAAGCATGTCATACGCACAAGTTCAGCTGTACAAAACGGAAACAAAACAAGCCTTCACTCCTTACCCGAGCAGGTAATGACCATAATGACAACCTTTCACAAGAACACCTTAATGACGTTGCTGAGCTTAAGTCAATGATAAAACAATTAATTACACAGATGGCTAATATGATGAATATCATTACACTCCTAGTCACTAAACAAGATGGACAGAATAAACAGTTTTAAGATAGCATCCTGGAACACAAACGGCCTAACCCGCCACGACCTAGAGCTCAAAGCCTTCTTAATAGACAAGTCTATTGACGTAATTCTTATAGCTGAGACTCATTTCACCTCAAAAAGCATTATAAAAACTTCCATTTTTTTATGGCACAAACCATTATGACAATAAGGCACATGGTGGAACTGCTATTCTAGCCAAGCAGAATATAAAATGCATAGAAATGGAAAAATATAAACAAAATAATATCCAAGCCACTCAAATTTTAGTAGAAGACACCCATGGTCCTTTGTTGATATCTTCAATCTACAGCGCCCCGAGATACAATTACTCTAGATAAGACTATTTGGACCTTCTTCAAAACCTAGGTAGTAGATACATTATCGGTGGTGACTTTAATGCCAAAAACGCTTATGGGGATCACAATTCACAAATAAAAAAGGCAAACATTTACTATACGCTTTCAGAGAAAACTAAGCAAAGTGCTTATCCACTGGAGAACCAACTTATTGGCCGAGTGATCCGAAACAAATTCCTGACTTAATTGATTTCTTTATACTTCGCAGCATAAAAATGGACCAAGTGACAATAGAACTGTACTATGATCTTTCCTCCGACCATTCTCCAATAATATTGACGTACACCGTACTGCTGAACCTGACGGGAGCGTGTGTCTGCATTACAGGGGCAATGAGCACGAGCCCAACAGTAGCGTTGGAAGCTATTTTGGATTTAACACCACTCCATCTGCAAATTGAACACAGAATAAAAGAAACACTCCTAAGATTATCAATCGGGGAGAATAAGGTTACCTCGGAGATCTGTAAGAAACGCCTCCATACACGAAGGGTGCATCCCTACTGTCCATGCCTAGAGACGAAATGCCATAGAGGAACATATTTGATCGGAATTTTATCATTAAATGGTCCGACAAAAAATCGTGGACTTCGGAAAATTCATACGGTCTAAAACCACACACCATCAAGTGGTATACGGATGGATCCTTGACAGAAGAGGGTACAGGCCTAGAAGTTGTAGGTCCTAGGACCCACTACTGGGAGTCGTTGGTAAAACACACCAGTATCTTCCAAGCAGAGATGTGCGTTATAATTAGATGTGCACAATTCATCCTAGATAGAGGGTATCACAACTGTGATATCGCTATACTTTAGGTGCTCGAAGCAAATGGTCTATTGGAAAAACTAGGCGAACACAACAGAGTATCTGTGCTGTGGGTCCCTGGTCATAACAATATTCCGGGTAATGAACAAGCGGACAAGCTCGCTAGACAAGGAGCGGCAACGCTATTGATAGGACTTGAGCCGTATTGCGGCATCTGGAGACACACTATATCGGAAGTAATCTGCAAGAAGAAGGATATAGGAAAAGAACAACACTGGGCTACTAGCCAAGGACCCAATTAAGAATGCTAACAGGACTACTAGCTGGCCACTGTGGACTAAAGAAACATTTATGTGTTTTGGGGATACATAACTCACCCGAATGCAGATTCTGTGAACATGGAGAGGAGACCCCTCTTCACTTTCTTGCTGAATGTGAAGCTGTAGCTACAAGCAGACTACGGTAGCTAGGTAATCACTTTATCAGAAAGGAGCAACTGAGAAGCCTGGATCCTAGGAAAGTACTAAGATTCATTCATTTATAGGCTTAGGGCAGGTCATCTAACTCAGGAGGACTAATGTCACCAGGCACCTATCAAAACTCCACATGGTAAATGGGCTAGAAATAATATTGACAAGGCGACAAGGCATGTAATTATTAGAAATTAGAAAGCATTTAAAATTAAAGAAATTTCGGATCGAGGTTGAATCCAGGTCGTCTGGAATGTTTTCTGATATAAATATACAATTTATATAACACCTGCTATTATTAAATACACTTTTTGTATGTAGTTGACCAATTTAATTATTATTTTATAAATAATTTCTTTAATTCAAACATATTCGAAACAACGAAATAAATACGAAGTGTTTTTGTATGATTGTATGGGAGCTGTACCTTCTATTTATTAAATCGCTATCATTTAAGAACTGTATTGCTTATGGTTATAGAAAGTCTCTATACAAACTTTCAAACCAATATTTCAAAGATTGAGGGAATAGGTCGGACAGTAACGGACAGAGACAGACAGTTGGACATGGTAAGTTCGATTCGGCTTGCCATGCAGATCCCGAATATGTATACTTTATGGGGTATGCGATGCAACATTTAATACATTGTGACTAAATAATAATACTATTCACACTATGTGAAGAGTATAAAAATTAAGAAATAAAATATATAATACGATATTAAATACATAAATCATACTTTTTTTCGTTTTTTCACATTCTTTTGGACGCCTGCGCCGGGTATGTATAGTATCACGTCTCATCGAATGAGGTCTGTTGACTCCATGTAGCTTAAAATACAAGCCGCAGGCATTACAAACCATTTCGCCTCTTACGCTTCGTCTCCATATTGTTGTTGTTAAAGTTCCACAATTAGAACAAGACATATCCTTCTGGTTACTCGGAAGAGTGCTGTTAAGATTGCAAGAACTCTGGAATAAAAAATTTCCAAACAAAAAAATAAACAAATATATTATAGTAAAAAATACTCGCTATTTTAGTTGAGAAAGAATTGTATGACGTATTGTGTGTTGTAGCTATCAATAAATTTAAACGGAAGAAGATCTCGTTCATATGACATACCTACATTATTAAGCGATTTAGTGGGAACACAAATTTGAAGTCAGTTCTGGTTATTTGGATGAAGTTTTGATAAATTTATCATGGTCTAAATTGATAAAATTATATAGACCGTAATCTACATTTCTTCAATTTAAGCACATCAGCGATAATTATATACTGCAGATACTATATTAATCATATGTTACAACAAGTCGATCTAGTCATGCCAATTCGTCCTCTAGTTCACAGTGCGTAAATGTCGGAAACTATAAATAAGCCTATTCACAACAGGGTTTCAAAATGATACAATTTTTTTATTGTATGGTATTTTATTTTTGTAGATTCAAAAATTTGTAGCATAGCAATACTCGTACAACATTTGAAATAGTCGAAAGAAAAATAGTGTTTTTTTACTCAAATGGTGATTTTTACGGGTTTAACTCGATTTGACAGTGTCCAACTTGTAATTTTTTTTTGTGTAAAGTTTATTTGGCAAAGTTTTTGGAATGTCCCAGGCTTTTACTTCTGCCAACAAAACTGTCCCCAAAATTCAGGACTTAAGGGTATTTAGCCAGAAGTCGGCATATCAGCGCACACATCAATATAATAAAATGTAAAAAAAAAAAAACAAAAAAAAAATTGCTCCCAGGGTAACATGGTAAAATTGGTTCCTACGCTACAAATTTATATTGCTTCATTCAAAAGTAGCAGTAGTCGAAAGAAAAATTGTGTAGCATTTCATTGACAATAAAAAACTTTTCAAGAACGAAAACGTTGAAAACGTTGCGGAGAATTGTAGCAACGTAACGAATGCAATTTTTTGTGCTACGTAATTTTGTTTGTTGGCTAATCATCAGTTTCTGACTGGATATTTTGATCAATAATATATGTTAATTGGGGCCTGTAAATTACGACTATCGCCTTCTTTCATAGAATAATTATTGTTACTTAAAAATACCATTGGAAAGGGGTTCTTCCAGAAACTTATTGCGGTTTCCTTTAATGTTGCCTTAGCCCTTTTATGTTGTATCGCATGAAATGTTCATGTTTGTGATTGTGGTAATTTTTAGAATCGGCGCTGAAATCAGAAATAGTATCTAATAAAATAAACCCAAAGCTGATGACTAGCTGAAAAACCATGATCCCGCCTCTATTCCAAAGATTTTTGTAAGGAGTACATCTCCTGTTACGGGAAACCAATGATTGCGACTATCACGGAACCTCTCCGATTGTGTCATATCATTTTATACAATTCTTCTCCGGAAAATGACAATAGTAGGAGGATATTACAGTAACTCATTGTGTTTTCCTGTAGTATGGGCTTAGTACCAAAGAGTAGTACTCCAGGTATGTCACTTGATATATTCTGATATATTTTCGAAAAATAAATTGTTTCACTTTTATTTTACATTTATTAAAATAAAAAACAATGTTTTGTTATTAGCTAATCAAACAAATACGGGGAGTAGTTTATGTTTAAAATGTGATTTTTGATGAGAGGAAGAAGTTCTGTTTAAATTGGGACATATCGGAACAAACCGTAAAACGTACAAAAGAGAGTATTTCACAAAACTGATTAAGCGAGCGTATAAGTACTAAAAAACATCGTGCGTGAGCGAACGACACCTTCACGAAACAGTAGCTGATGTAGTCTGACGCATACGTCATTAGTACTCGTATATATATGTGTGTTAAACTAATATAATAAATATTATTATATATTAAACTCATTGGAACGCATACTCGTTTGATTCATACTCGTAGTACGCACGACGTATCTTTGTCGATGTTAGCCTTAGGCGATGTTAGCCTTAGGCCTTTGACCGCGTCTGGATTGAAGGATTGCTCCACAAAATAAAGACGAGTCTCCCTGCTCCCTATTACACACTTCTGCGTTCATACTTGTCGGAGCGCATGTTTGAGGTTAAAGTGAGGGCAACAATCTCTCTTACTCGCAGAATGAAGGCGGGCGTCCCCCAAGGCAGTGTTTTGGTCTAATTTGGTCTGATGTCTACATTTGCTGATGATGTGGCAATCTTCCACTCTGCCCATTGTGAGTATGAAGCCGCTGATGGGATTCAAAAATATATCCATCTGTTTGAGAGCTGGGCTCGCAGGTGGAATATTAAGCTGAATGCCTCGAAGTGCCAAGCAGTCAACTCGAAGTGCCAAGCAGTCAACTGTGGTGAGGCTCCGGCAGTCTGGATTGATGGCACCACTCTTCAACCAGGCAGATGCGCCAAATACCTAGGGATCATTCTGGGCAAAAGCCTATGCTTTTATTATAACACCTGGTGGATCAAACCAGGCTAGGATAAAAACACTGAAAGCGATCTGTATTGTTATAAAAATTTTTGGTCCAATACAATAAAAAAAAAATGTAATAGTATTTTTGAATAGGAGCTACTCATTCTAATAGCCACATCACAGCCATTTTGATATAAATGTTGTTCTAGTTATAAAAGATCTCCATACCAACTTTCAAACCAATTTTTTAAAGATTGGGGAAATAGGGCTCATACGAACACACAGACGGACAAGTGTACTCGTCTTATTGTGCTGATCACATATAAATATACTTTATAGGGTCTCGTATGCTTCCTTTAAGGTGTTGCAAACATTGTGACAAAACTATTCACACTCTCGTGAAGATTATAAATATAATAATAGGTAAGTACACTCCGGAAAAATAACATTGTAAATCAAGCATAGAATACTAGATTTAATTTTTCATATACGTATATGTTGGCTTACCAACACATTTTGTTACATATATATGCGTATTTGTTTACATTTTGTAGTTGTATATCATGTAATGAGTAGTAAATCTCATAAACAGTTTGACGCTTTTGTTAAAGTAAACCGAAATTTTTGATATAAAGGCTACGTTCGTTAAGAAATAAAATTAAAATGTTTGTACCAAAGCATAATAAATTTGCTTCTTACGTTCTTTGCTTTGCCTTGGCAAAACAATGCCGTTTATTTTCATACGATACATACATATTTATGCGTATACATACAAAAGAAAAACATGATTGTGTTAGTTTGATTGCAAACAACCATGGTACTGTAAGGTAAAACCATCAAATCGAATGCTCTCGATTTCATAGGCACGACGTT